>JBANCV010000489.1:0-35984 GCA_037040105.1 Amiota albilabris | reverse complement strand
ATAAATGCAAAGTTTCATTCCAAACTATTTTGTAGTTTTTTTTCTTTTTGAAAAGTTCGGAAACTTTTGACACACACAAAGTGTAAATATTTACGATTTTCATATTAAGACTTCGATCGATAATAAGATCGGAACGTGAATTTATATTTCTAAAATTTCAATGAAATACCTTACCAAACAATGCATAGAATGAGAAAGAAAATACATACGTTTTTAGTCAAACGTCTCAATAAAAGTTTTTCCAAGTTTTAAACAAAACTAAATATTCGCTCTTTATTCGAAGTTCATTTTGCGACCGATGCTATAAACACACTATCACTTATAAAGCAATAACTCGGCTTCTAATTGTTCGTTGGTGGTTATGAAATTTTGACTGAACGTCAGTGAAATATGTACCTTTCTAACTCGTTTTCGCGTCAATTGATAGCGTCACTATAAATAGAGAATTTGAAAAAGTCTCGTTAACTTTGCGCAAGACCTTGCATACACACTTGGATTAAGAATGTTGGTTACTTTACATTTCTTGTATACATATGTAAGTATGTTTACCTATTATAGCAACCAAACAAAGTTACGAACATCATAATGAAAATAATAATAATATTCGTATAAGTGTATTCCATGAATATAGTAGAGAAAAATTCCATTATATCTTAATGATCTTGTTGTCGCGTCTTTTAAGCTTACAAGCAACAGTAACAAGAAGAACAACGAATATTTATCTCATTTTAAATAAATAGCTATTTATGATAAATTATTTAAAATGTTTTCCATAATGTGTTCACATATTATAGTAGTACAATGGATTGAAAGATACAACGTTACTTTAAGTCTACATACATACATACTTACATATATATGTACATATACATATGTAGATTGTAGTAAGTAGTAAGTAATATGTGGCTTAATGAGTATCTTAGATGAATTTTGTTTCAAACAAATACATACAAAATTTATGTCGGCAAGTGTCTCTTATTTTTTGTACTCTTCACGGGAGTGAATAGTATTATAAATTCTTCATGAAGTTTGTAACATACAAAAGGAGACATAGCAGATCACATAAAGTATATATATCTGTGATCAGCTCGATGAGACGAGTTGATTTAGCCACGTCCGCCTGTCCATCTGTATACGTCCCCATACAAACCCCCATTTAAATTAACTTTCTTATTAGAAAAACTTTTATGTGCTATCGAAATGAAATTTGAAAACTGGAAGTGTTTGACATTAGCTACTAAAATTTCAAGACCCTCGGATTATCAGGAGGGGTTCTTCCCATACAAGTCATCTACTCAAATTCATGTTCTTATTCGAAATACTTTTTATGCTATCACCTTGAAATTTGGACACAATTCTGATTTATATTCAATAACCTTGTAAATTTCAAGATCCTAGGATTACTGGATCGCATAGCTCCTATACAAAAAACGTTTTCTAGGGGCTGCGTGTAGAGTATTACATCTTCGGCATAGTCGAAGATACCCTTCTTTCTGGTTTTTTTTAAAAATTTTTCTTTTTCAGTTTTTCTTTTGTTACCAAAGTAACTAAATATTTTGTTAAATATTAAGTGCAATATAACTACGTCAGCAAACAATACAAAAGAATTATTATGAAAATTCAATTCAGATCATCAAATTAGAGCACCAAGCCAAGACCACACGCTTTATAATTATACATACGTGGTGTGTTCAAAAAGTAAGAGGAATTTTTATATTTCTCGGTCCACGAGTTAAAGATTTTTTTTTTTTAAGTCCATTTTGCATCTTTAGTTTGTTTTTGGCAGATATAAAGGTGACACGCCCGGAATTGTGGAACAATTAGACATGGATATTTTAACACGATAATGCACCAGCTCACACGTTATTGCTTGTTCACGATTTTTTCGGTAAATACGGAACCGTCAGTATGCCTCAGTCACCGTATTCACAGGACTTGGCCTATTGTGACTATTTCATATTTCCAAAATCAAAAAGCGATTATCGGAGGTGCTTCGAGGAGTGGAAATTGCGCTGGCATAATTGTATTGTATCTGAGGGGGATTATTTCGACAAAATATTAATAGATGAATAAATAAATATTTTTCGAGGAAAATAAAAATTCTCTTACTTTTTGAACACACCACGTACACTTAGTGTTAGTTGGCAGTGTTGTTGTACTTACTCAGTTAATTCGACAAAATGTTTAAAACAATAACAAACGAAAAATTGTCAAGCAGAATTAACACGATTTTCCGCAACGATTAACATCATCAACATCCACATCAACAACTACAATATTGTAACATAACATAAATGTGTCTAAGGACTGTTTAAGCTCATCACCATAAACATTATGGAGATCAACCGACCAACCAACAAATAAACAAAGAAACGAATGAACGTTCAAAAAAAATTTCTAAAATAAAAACAAACTGAAGATCCAAAAAATAAAAACTATAAAACCCATAATGCAGTCAAGCGTGGGCCGTAAAAGTTTGAAGACCAAGACCAAGTGAACAAAAAAAAAAAAGAATAAAACTTTAGTTCACCGAAACTGACATACCTTTCAAAGCTCGAACATTTGCACACAACTATATATATTGAATTGAGTTGATGGTCATTTAAAATTGAATTGTTATAGAATAACGTAAGCTATGAGCGGCTTTAAAGTGAATTTGGTATGGCGACTACCTTTCCCAGTAATCGGAAAACTCTAAAATTGACTGACTAATAAAATTGAGTGTCCATTATGCATATGATTAATTAATTTTTCTTCGTCACGCCAATCTTTTCCATATACTATATGCATACTTGTGTTCATTTCTGACTTCAACAATTCCATGAATTACAAACTTCAACTCAAAGTGTTAATACCTGTTCACATTAGTGAAAAAAAAGAACAGTGGGAAAGATACAATACAAAAATTGAAACAAATTATCGCCATGTGAATTGCAACTTTCAACTGCTTTTATTATTGTAAGTAGTTCGTTACTTGAAATTGCAATTTAAATAAGAATCTGAACCATGAAATTGTGCTCTCTAAGTAGAGAGATTTATTGTATCGCAAGCACTAAGTATTATGTTAAAGTTTGAATGAAAAACATTCTTGTTGTCTTCATGGGGAAGGTATATTTTGTAAACTGATATTTGAGAGCGCAATTTACATCATTCTACCCTTTATATTTTAAAGATTTAAAGTTGTACTCCATTTTATTGGCAGTTACATCAGAAGTTAATTTTTAAATTGAAAGGGATTTAATACCCTACCCAAATGGTACGAATGAAGAATTATTATCACTATCTTAATTTTGTCATGATGTTTGTAATAGTCAAAATCAGAGTTCTTTGATTACTAGATGTGATAGTTCCAATACAAAGAGCTGCATTCTTGAACTGTGATTTTTCTTTATGATAATTTTTATAGATTTGATAGATCCTATAGTTGATATAGCTTACATTTATATTTAGAAATGGTCATCATTATCATAGCATTACCTGTCCATTTCTACACAATTAAATTATAGTCTGCTGATAATGAATTTAACTGATATATTTGTATTATAAAATTTTCAGATAAACTTATCGCAGAAATAACAATTTGTAGGGAAAAACTTTTGCATTTCCTACTACAAAATTAACTGAATAAAAAGCTGTCATATGTATAAATTGTCATAGAATTTAACAAAATATTTGTAAAAAAATTACTTTCAGATCACTATTGTAAAATGTTTGTCTGAAAGGTAGATTAATGAATCAGTAAAACCGAACTTAATAGTCTTTTTAATTTGACAATTTTAGTAGTAGACGCGTGCCCGCATAAAATCTTTGATTTTCAATTTTTCAGCTTGAAAAATTATTATAAAAAAAAATATTGGTATCAATTTTCATTTATCGATCGATTCTCATATCTTAAGGCATATTTGTGTATTATTTCTCCATTTAGAAAAAATTTGTGTCTTAACAGTATAATAAAATCTTTCAATTAAATGACAAATTTAAATAAATCATAAAAAGATATACTTACTGATAGTGCGGAGAGCCAAAGACATAAAAAAATTATGATTCAGTTCCAAAAACTATCAGATCAAAAATATTTTGTTTGTAAAATTATTCACTGAAGATCCAATCCAATGAAAGAATTTGATCTATTGAGAGTCAATGCCTTAAAGCAGGGCTAACCAACCTTTTTAGTTCCCTGGGTCGGATTGGAAAAATCCGTGAAAAGTTGGGCCAAAGGAACAAAACAAAAATAAATTTTCTCAAGTTGACGAGAAAGAAAGGCTTAATCAAGCGTACATATGCCGTTTATTCCACTCTGGATTCTATATTATTTTTTACATACAATTAACGTGATACTTGCCACTGCCATTCGGAAACTAATGCGTCAATATTTGGTTCTAGGTTGCGTTTCTCAGACAGTCCTCCAGAGTTCATACATCATATTGTTCTGATTTTCGACTTGGTGTGTTTCAATCTTGAAAAAAGATCTTCACATATGTACGTGCTTCCGAAAAAAGAACTCATTAATAGTGCAGTTCAGGATGCTTCTCTCTGCATAGAAACTCCAACAAAGATACGTGATGGAATTTCTGCTTGTCACTTCAGGTGCCGGGGTTACATTGGGCCGCATGCTGACTCCGCTGAGGGTTGGACAGCACTGCGTAAAAGCGTTTGATAACACAAACTTATAATGATGATGGCAATAAAAATTAATTCTTAACCTTAATCTTCCTTTACATATCATAAAGATGTTAATACGCCATCAAATTGTTTTAACGAACATCGACGTCCTCTTAAGTTTTTCTTTTTCATTCCAAAATATATATATATATTTTTTTTTTTCTCTTATTGTTTTTCATTGTATTCTTTAAAATTTCAATATGTAATTTAATATTTTCTTTTCATATTAATTTACAATAACAAAAGATAAGGAAAAAAAAAACAAATTATACCTACATATATTAAAGTATATATTATAAAATATACACGATAGTTTGTTAATGGTTTATGTTTCTTCAAGTGTAAGAAAAATGCAAATTTGAATGGAGTGGAGTGAAATAGAGTATAGTGAATGGCGTTGTCTGTGAATAACATAAATATCCGTGTTGCAAAATAATCTTTTCTTTTAAAGATCAAAATTCAAATGATTCGCAAATAACAATAAAATTTCATTCATCATTCACATGAAGCCTATATGTACCATAGGTTTGATTAGGTTGGCAAAACTAACCGACAAGGGGCCGAGTTTAACCAGAGGCCTGATGACTTAATATGATGTCTGAATCCATTGCGTAAAATCGATAAAAAAAAAAAAAAACAAGAGTCAGTCCTCACCCGTATCCTAGTGGTACACATTGCGAGACTATTTAAGGCTTCAAAGAATAGTTTCCCAAAACAGATAATGATACTTCTTCCCAGAAGATCTGGACATTCATTCAGAGGATGTTGAATGCATTTTGTAGCGTCGAAAATCAAATTCTAATGTGAAATGCTCCCATTACTAACCTATTAATACAATTCTGTATAAAGTGTACAGCTCAGATCTATATATAATATAACTGTGAATAAAAAAAAAAGGTATTATTATGACAAATCGTAGCGATTGGCAAGATTTTCCAAGGTGTTAATTGTTATGATGCGTGTCCCTAGAACGAAAAGAAGGAGAAAAGATGAAGAAAACGGTTGGCGCAGTATAGAGAAATTTTAAAAATCAGCTAAATGTGAGTCGTACTCGCACAGGGAGGGTTCCGTACCATCAAGTACAAGATTTTTTGCCGCAATATTATAAATTTATCTACCGAAACCAAAAATGTTAGAAGTTTCTTGTATGGAGACCCATTTAAATTTTTAACTTTATTTTAGTTTCATTATTTGTTGTTATTATGACATAGAAATACACATTCAATGAAAATTTCAACTGTCTATCTATTACGGTTCGTGAGATGCAGCTGAAGGCGGACGGAGGGACGTACAGTGGAAGCTTAGTCATAGCGGCATTAGCACACTTCAGGAATGGAACTTTAAAAACGAGATGAAAAAGGATGCCCATTAAAGAAGGTTTGGACTTAAGAATTCTTATACGAATTCCTAGAACAAGATTTATGTTCTGCTTGGACAAGTGAATGATAGTGAATTGTATTGAAAAATCCATTAAAATTGTCTTTGTCACTCACAATGCATGTAATTCTCCCGTTTAAAGAAACAAATCAAGTGTTTTTTATAAAATTTACTATAGTAACAACAGCAAACTGATACGACAATAAAACCCCTAATGCACCCTCAGGCTTACCAGACTGTGATAGAAGGAACGATAAGAATTTGCTTAAGGCACGTCACATTCTCCACTTCAATGTCTTATAGAGAGATCTATTTGGCAATCTACAACAAAGAAGTCCAGAGTAACTTTACGGTCACTAGCCTTATTGTCAGATGCTAAATAATGTGAATGGAAGCTCCAAAAGTTTACCAAATCGTTTCGAAATATTTACAGATGATATTATATTGTACATATACTGTATCTGTAAAAAAAAGAATGCTTATTATAAATTTTGTTAGTCACAATGCTTCAACAAAATATTCTATACCGTTAAGGTTAACTGTAAAGAAAAGTGTAAAAATCATATAAGCCCACGATTTGCGCTAATTGAGTGACCATAAATGCAATATACGTTGGCCATGGTTAAAACTATGATTCATCATAATATTCTTCATCAACATCATCATCAGAATTATGTTACTATGATGATGATGATGTTGTTAACAATGTACAACAAATTCGCAATGACTATTTTTCTTGTCATTGGTTGGCCCCGAAGGCAATTTAATAACACAAGACGAAACGCTCTCATTTCAAATATTCACAAAAGGTTTTAGAAGATTTTTCATATAAAAATCTCATAAAAAAAAAATATGATAGTAATTAAGTATGTTTTTTTTATATAAAAATGACAGCTGCTCATACATTCTGTGGGAGAGTGTTGGGGGAATACGAAAAATATTGTAAAATAAGCAATTTGGATGGAATTGTAGATAGCTAGCACTGGATCGTGTCATATATGCGTGCCTGTGTGCCGGCCCGCCTCCATGCCTCTGTGCGTGCGTGAGTTAATGAGTCTGTGAGTGAGTTCAATTCAGTTGAGGCGAGTGACAGCAAAAACGTTAGCAAAGCCACCACGAATGAATGTCGGACACGACAATTCATAGCAATACTTGAGATATGATCAGATATTAGATACATTTGTATATGTATAACTGTATGTAGTATTTATATGCAACAAGTTTTGGCAGCCGGCGCAAATGATGTTTTTTAGTTTCTGTTTCTATTTATCTGTTTTTATTTCTTATTTCATTTTTTGTGTTTTGTTTTTTTTTTTTTGGCTGTTCGACTTGGCGACATTTCAAAATTTTAGAAAATATGGCGCAACAACTGCATAAATGCGTCTACCTTGATGGGTGAAGTTGGTGGTGGATATAGTGGATATGGTGGCATGTTGCCGCCATCGATCGAGTGAATCATTCTTTCATTCATTCATGCGCTTACTAACTCAGGTGATGATTAACAACATTAACCAAACTAAAACTAAAACTAAAACTAAAGGGGGAATAATAGTTTCTTTACGGCAAGATTCATAGCCTTCTTTTTTTTTTGGATTCAAAATTCACACATATGAATTTTTCAATATTCACACATACATACATATGTATGAATATAGTATAATAATTAATTAAAGCAAAACTTATTTATAAATATAATACCATCATCAAGAAAGCTTATCCGATCCGATCCGATCCAATGCGATACGATGCGATTCAATTCGATATGCCTGCCAAAGAAATTTAAATTATGTGGACCACCCTACCTACTATGCACATTCTCTAGTGAAATAGGGTTGACTAAATGTGGCGAGAAGAAGTTCAAGCCCTATGTAGTATGATAGATACCTTTACATAAATAAATCCAGTTGATCCAGCAGACAAAAAGCAAGTGAACCATGAAGCGCAGCGCATGAATATTTTTGTATAGTTATGAATATTTTGGCACATTTACACTTTCGTAATGGACACTTGGACAGACTGAGGAATTGACAGATAAATATATGTATAGACAGACAGGCAAACAAACAGATAGAAAAAGTCACCCACAGTCACCTGCTTTACATTCATAGAAATCTACAAAAATCAAATCTTGCAATACATGATGATAATGCACAGTGGTACCAAACATAATATATATACATATATATAGGAAATTATTAACTCAAAGAAACTCATAACCATATCATTAAATTTAAATTTATATTACAAATGTCACCATTCACGGAGGTCTTCACATGTTGCTGATATTAAAGAAAATCAGTATATTCAACCGAAGGCATAGAAATACGACTTAAGTCTCATGATCTTATCATAGGCTTAAACTTATCAGAATCTAGTCGGTACAACCGTCAACTCAATGGAAATAATGAGAATAATATTAGCTTTAAATAAATATGAACAAATTTTAATCGAATGTAATTATGTTGATCTAATCGTAGACAAATTATAACCTGTTCCGTTTGATCTTTATCTGCCCTTAAATGGAAATGTCTGTATGTTGGCGTAAAAAACTTTCAGCTTTAATCAGACATATTTACTAAAAATTATCGTAATCACGATCATCTACAACCATAAATGGAATAAATACCATATATACAGAATCTTAAAAATGGCATTAGCCAGTGCCAAACCATCCATGACATTAAGTCCATATTTTCCTAAATATTTAATGTATATATTTTTTTAAATATTTACAAATTTTTGGAGTTAAAATACTTTGCCTTGAATTACTTCGTTATATTATTTATCTTGATCAAAATGAAAACTATATAACATGTTTCAGAATAATAAAAAATATATAGATAATTCAAGGAACTCCATTAATTTATAGTAATTGTGGACCTCTAAATTTAATGTGTTTTATCTACCATATTATATTGATAACTTCGTGATATGCCACAGGATAGTCAAATTAGATGGACATATAAACGAATATTGATCATATTGACCAATTGATTTCTTTCAAAATGATCTATGATTTCTGTATTGACACACATGAATTGTGAATAAAGTCAAAAACAAAAGTAAAATGTAATGAATAAAAAGAGGATTTCAATTGGTTACAAGAGAAATTAGAACTATTTGATATGCTATTCAAATTAAAAAAAATATGACATTGAAAGATTTAATTCCAGTTTTCACATAAATATTTTTTACCGGACAGACCACTGTGCATCCTCTTCCTCATCAACATCATCAAATTTGAGCTATGTGGGATTTTCAAAATTTATTTATATTTTATGTTTTTTAAATGAATGCCGGTTTTTTTTTATTTGTTTGCTTGTTTGTTTGTTTGTTAGTTTCCTCAACAACACAACTGCCTGATAATTTTCCCGGTTTTTCTATATATACATAGGTATATACGAGTGTATGTGTAAATATAAATGTGTGTATATGTATTTTGCTGCTAAAGTGAAAATATTTTTTTTAATATACATATGTATATATTTTTATATAGTATTGCATTTCTTGGGTCGTCTGTAAATTTCTTCTTGTAAATCTGAATCTATTCCTATTTTTACAGAATTTTTATTTCGTTTGTCATTTCTGTTCTACTTTAGGCTTGAAATATTTTGAAATCCATAATTTTTGTCGTATTTCTTTGGTTTCGTTTTATTTTTTTTTTTATAGATAGTTGTACACAATAAATCAATTTTATTCAGTGGTGTATGAAAAAATGGTATTACCATCTTTTAACCACAAATCCATAATAAATATTTACATATTTTGTGGTCGCCCGCCCAGTGGGAAGAAGGGAATTCCATAAAATAGATTTATTTTTATGCTTGTTGAATTTCTTAATCTTAGTATTGTATTTTAGTTACTTAAGTAGAACTTTTAGTTTGTTGACTCGTCATCTTTAGATTTTTCCAAATGACTAATGTACTAATTTCATTTTTTAATTATGTGGCTTATCTTTATCCCGATATGTTGTTCACACAAAGTCCTAATAGATATTCTCAGTTTGCGCTAAAACATTTGTATGCAAACTATTCATTAAGATGTTGACCTAGTAGGATCTTTGGACCTCGAACATCATCAACATATGTATGTACAAGTATGTATATAAATACGTGTAGGTACAATAGTGTTTTTGCTTATAAAATACAACATCTGCATATTTGAGGACCCTAATCAGACACCAACAATTTGTTTTAGTTAGAGTTCTGCGATTATTGAAATCTACATTAAATTATTAATACAATCGATTCTTCTTGATAATATCATACATCTGTGCAGAAATATAATATACTTATGCATTTATTATTAACAACATGAATAGAATACTGTTGTATATATACTAGTACTTCGATGGAGAAAAAGTTAAAGTTCTAAGCATAATACATATTGTATTTGCGGTTAACAAATACGAGTACTACTTTCAATACGAGTACTTATGAAATGCAGTTCATTGTTGGCAAAAGATTCAATCAAAATATTCATTAATTTTCATCATTTTATTTCTTTGTTTTCACTATCTTTACAGTAACCAAGATGTTCAATTTTTATATGAGTTTGACATTGTGATCCCAACGAAATTATCTTCAACGAAGAATAAAATTAACAAAAAAAAAAAAAAAAGTAGTATAAACGTTGAGGAAGCTACTACTAATAAAAATAACCACAAAAGGTGAGTCGTAAAATATCACAGATAAAATTTTCGTATTGCAACTTTAAGTAAATATGAGGTTTCTTAAACTTTATGATCTTGAGGTTTACTTTTCTTTATATTTGTCGTTAGTTGAATGTAGTAGTAAACAGATTTTTAAAGAAATTCCTATATGATTTCTATGTTGAACATAAAACTTTAGAGATAATTATGTATTTATTTCTATTTCCTTTAATCTTCTTTACAATGCAATTTTGGAAAAGTTTTCTTGGACATGTTTTTCGGGGAGTGGCGTAGTAAAAATTTATTAGTGCGAGGGTCAATCAATTATTGAAAAGATATGTATATTTAAATCTCAAAACTGTTTTTAGCAATATTTGAAGTTTCTATATTAGTTCAATCTTAAATCTTTTAGTCAATGATGTTACTGTACACTGAAAAGTATATCCGAAATGCAAATTTAGTGATTATTTGAAGGATAAGCGTTTAATTAAACCATATCTTTTACTCAGAAATGCTGATGACCAAATTTAAAAGAAGGAAATCCCACAGGAATCTCAAAGACAAGAAAGAATCTCTCTTGCCTCAGACTGTTCGTCGTTCCTGAAGTCTAAAAAAGACCTTACATTTTTTATTGTTTCATACTTAGATATAAATTTCATTTCAATAATTTTTTATATATAATCATGAACGAATGAATAAAATAACAAGGGAGAGTATCTTTGGTATTTATAGGGATCATCCAATAATCAAATCGCTTAGAATTAAGGGAGTAAGCTTGGATCTGCACATGAGTTATGAACACAGATGCATGCTAAGGTATTGTAAGAAATATTCTCAATTTTCTGAGAGCAGCTCTGAAATGACACTGTGGCACGTTTAGAAGCAGAACTGTAGCTGGTTTATTTTTAAGATTGGGGGAAAGATTAGTACCCGTAACGTCATCACAGTGGATTCACATAGACCTATTTTAATAATCCCTTTAGTCTATTTTTAAATTGTTTAAATCTCAAGTTTATAGTTTTCACTCAATTCACTTAATGATGTTTGAACTTAGTTATAAGAAAAATGTATTTTTAGTTGTAAATTTTTACTCATAACTCTGTGTAAATTCTATTTTTCTTTGGACAAATCTTTATTTAGTATTTAAAATACTCGTACAAGGTACATGTAACTTATTTTATAAATTCAATTCTTTTGAATGTTTTAATTATTTGAAAGATTTTCATTCATAGTCCATTCAACAACCTTCTCCAATCAAATATGATATTCTTCTTTTCTATTCTTTAATCTTTTTTATTCTTATCTTTAATCAACTCATAGTACAATAGTAGTGTGTACATACCATTGATCGATCGATCGATCATACGCTAATCGTTGTTCATGTTCTTTATTCAAATGGTTTTTTTTTTTTTTTTTTTTTTTTGCAAAACGCATTCTCCAACACTACTAATACTGCCCACTTCAAGCCGCACCTAATTTTTGCGTAGGCTTGGTTATACTTAGTATTAGTCTGTACACATGGATGTAGTATGTACTCCAATGATTCGAATGATGATTCCAATGAAGAAAACAAAGTAATGAAAAAATAGTTATACTCGTATTTCTTCAGATCTCGATATAGCTGGTACATTCAATTCTTTAGCATTGTGAGTGACTGAGTATGTAAGAGAGTCACTGTTTATTTTGTTTTGCTTTTTAGCTGATTTAAAGGATTCGGATCTCTCAACTCACAACGCACGATGACGCCTCCTTAAAAAATTCCAAAGTTTTACCGCCGTAACCGCCACCACCACAATTGCACACCTTCATCGTCGTCATCATTGTCGTCTTTTGTTTTTCTCTGTTAAATTGTGGTAAAGAACCGGTGTAGCACAACTTGCTTGTTGCCATTTCCATGGTGCCATAGTGCTAACCACCGCACTACAATCTTTTGGCTACGCCATCCTTTTGTGTTGAACCATTTCGCTTTTGAACTAGATTTATTTTGTCGATCGTTAAAGTTTGACAGCGCCAGAAAGCATTGAACAGAGCACACACACTTATACCAACCATGCAAGTAAACAGCCAAACAACCTACCTATCCACTACTTATGTAGTATCTACAATACTTACAATGGCCCCTCATATCAACTGACAACACTGACTTTTTGCTGATGCATTAAAGCAATTTGATGTCATGTTTGTTAGTTAGCGTTCACTGTACTAGTTATTTCAATATACATACATAAATACACACACACATGCACAACTATCTGCATATATATATGTCTATATGTATAAATGTATGTATGACTGTGTATCGACAGGAATGCACTTGCTTTAGTTTTTTGTGTTTGCTTCAATTTGGTTTGGTTTGCTTCGGTTTGATTTGGTTTTGGGTTGTTCACTCTCACATTCCTTCCTCCGGACTTACCAACCAAACTGCAGCCAGACTTTACTTGTTCCTTCACTGTTTTTATTTTTGGTTTTGGTTTCTCCATATCACTGTTTTCTGTTTTGAGTTTACTTTTGATAGGGGACTGTAGCGCGACGAAAAACCAAACCCGTTTAGTCATGCGTTAGGTAGGCGCGCGTGTCGTCAGCCGCCGCTCACTTTACCAACTACTGCCACCGCCATGGCACCACCATCACCATCACTACCTCTGTGATCTTCTCCATTCGCTAAAGGCAAAGGAGCATATTGTTAATTTTGCTTTCGTTTCCTCCTTCTTCGTTGCCTCCTCTTCCTCTTATTCCTCCTTATTGACCTCTTTTCCTCTTGCATTAATATTGTATATCTTGTCTGCCCTGGCACGGAGTGGAATGAAGTGGAGTGGAGTGGAGTGGCGTGGTGGTTATGGTTCCTTCGTATGCAAATTCCGCATGTTGCATGTACTCATTTCTTGGAATTTTTTCTTGCACCTCAACATTTTTTGCATGTTTCCTTCTGATCATAACTTGTAAATGGACTTGGACTATGAAGATTTGGCGGGAATGAATGGCGCTCGACCGGCACGATTTATGGCTTGCTATACTTGATCGAAGCGAAGGCGCACTTTAGTCACTCGCTGCTTGCGTCACTCACTCACTCGATCGCTCTATCGCTCGATCGTTCGTTCGTTCTACTTCTATCAAGCGGCACAAACGTAGAATTTTAAA
The DNA here is from genome assembly GCA_037040105.1 of Amiota albilabris. NCBI lineage: Eukaryota > Metazoa > Arthropoda > Insecta > Diptera > Drosophilidae > Amiota > Amiota albilabris. Next base: position 22,156 of record JBANCV010000489.1, on the reverse strand, counting down.
TTGACGACGATGCTCTATAAAATTGAAGATGTAACTTGGAAAACTTGAAACATACAAAATAAAAGTTGGCTTCTGCTAGTTGGTGCTATTACAATATTTTTATTATACTTTATGTAGTTAGTTGTCTTTGCTTTAGGCCATATCAGAGTCTCCATGAACCAACCACCAGAATTAACTCAACTTAACTCAACTCTACCCAACCCAGTCCAATCACTTCCCGGTCTCTTCCGCTGTGTATCTCTTCCAGTCAGTTTCAGTCTCGTGTTATGCGCACTTTAAGCGCTAATTATAATAAAATTAATTTTAACGCCAAATTTCATGTTCATTATGTCGAACTGTTCTTCTTCTGTTTTACTCTTTTCTGATTTTTTTTTTTTTTTGCATTTTTTTTTTTCTTATAATTATTTTTTGTAGTATTCCCGGTTTCTTTGATAAATGACTTTGCGTGTGTCTCTGTTTTACTTTGGTTTTGTGAATATTTCTTCATTTCTCATTTTTTATTTTTATTTCCTTCTTCGCACCTAACATAGATACATCTACACATACACATGCACATCCATATATGTATATGGTATCGTGCTATCGAAATTATATGTTATGTTTTTTTTTTTTTGTATTAGTTTCAAATTAGTGGAACTTGTTTAAGAGATCATTGAGATCATATAATTTCGGTTGTGGTTCAGTTAATTTTTTTTAGTTATTTCCGATGAAACTACATTCATAATTATAAATTTGATCTGAAATTTGTATTGCATAAGAATAACTTTGAAATCCTTTTTAAAAAAAGAAATAAATGTATAAGATTTATGATTTTTTTAACAAAATGCAACAGAACAAGGATTCCTAAACTAATATTGTCCGCGAACACCCTCTTGAATTCTATTTTTTCACTCACACCATTCCATCCATAGAAATTTAACATTATATCTATGCAATATTACCTAGTTTCCTATTTAAGTCAAACGTTTTAATATATTTCACACTCAATATTTTAAAGAACTTTAAGAATAAGAATATATGCCTACAAGGTACGGATGGGAAGAACACACATTTTCTCCATGTTTTATCCGACATAGCATAGACTTCAGATCGCTAGATTAATATGGCTGTGTTAATATGAGTTGGTTAATATGGTTATCCCAGAACCACGAACTGTTACGTACATAGAGACTTATATGGAATAAGAGATTTTAATAAAGTGCTAGTAGGCATCCCAGTGCTTATTGTGAATTGTTTAATATTACACTTAACTCCACTAATTAGATATTGTCCAAGTTCTCAATTGCTAGAGTTCTAGGATATCTCAAAGTTGTTTTTGAGTATACATGAGATCCCGTCTGCACATAAGTTTAGCTTACTTTTAGTTAGCCTGCCTTACTATTGTATTGTATTTATATTTGAACTTGCTATAAGCAGGCCTCCATAAAAAATGGTAATCTAAATAAAAATTGCAACTCTTATCAACGTGACAATAGTATACAATCTCAAAGTATATATCAGAATCTGAATCTATCTCAACAGTTTTTTTTTTTTTTTGTTTTTGTTATTAAAATGTATAATATTGTGCAAAATTACATTAAATATTCTTCTGATATATGGAACAATGAATCGGGGACTATTATGTAATGATAATCTGCTTCACGCCATGAATAAGAGCCGTAGCCAGACTGTTTTTATGAGTTAGCATTCTCGACCGATCTCAAGTCTCTTAGATCTAGGTGGCGTTGCCCACAACCATGGAGCCCCAGGTATACCAGAAGTAGCCCGAGGTAATGAACTTGATCTACCTGCGGGATGATTCTACAGTCATAGTTGACAAGTGCCATGCCTCAGTGTAAATACGCAGTTCGCTGATTTCTCCGTGTTTATTCCGATAGTCGTTGTGTCTCTGACACTCCTTGGGTCGAGTAAGAGTTTACTACTTAGCATGACTGAGTCATCTGCATATGTAGCGATGATGGATTCATCGGAGTCAACTGTCAACAGCGATTTTGTGAACAAATAAATGGACATTACAACTCAATCGAACCCATTATTATCTTATTCTGGATTTTATACCGTTGGAAATTCCATATTCAAGGAAGAATTCTTAAGAATAATATAATGCAAACGAAACTTTACTAAAATAAATAGATCTAAATTATTTGATTTACCTCTACAAAGAAATCATAACATATTTTACTCTCTAACTTTTCATCGATAGACAAAACAAGAAAAAGCATGGAAAACATTTGTTCTTAAAGCAGGTGTTATATTGTATGTTTTACAAGTTGTTACGACTTATATACATCAACATTGTGATATCATTGAACGTTTATCAACTATATTATTGTTGCTAATCATTACCATAATCATTACCATCGGTATCAGCAGCAGCATCATCATCATCATTATCATAAACAACACATTAGCAGGAAAAACTTCATCAACATTCTTTATTATCTTTCAACTTCAGTTTTAACTTCCACATCAACATCTCCATCAACATCTTTATTATTTAGCATTCAACAACTTTTTGATTTTGACTTTCTATCACATCATACTACATACAATACTTACTACCTAACCCATCCTCATATCTATTGTTTGTACATTTATATTGTATATGCGTTGTCTATGCTTGTCACTGATTTTTTTCTATTTAATAATTTCTCTGGGAAGACAAACACACATCAATTCACTGCTGCTCTTAGTCTTAGCCTGCTGCTCTTGTTGGCTTTTACTGAAAGAAACATTCTAACAATGGTCAATCACCGGTCTAGGCCATTCATTATACTACATCATCATAATCCATGTACCAAAGATCGTTTGTGTCTTGCATATGTTTGTTTTTTAAGTTATTGTAGCCCCTCACTCTCTATTTTTTTGTTGATTTCATATTAATTAATGTTGTTTTTTAAAATTGCCATATTTTCTATTGTTATTGCCATTTGAGTTTTGATTCGTTATTGTTATTTTTTTTTTTATTTCTGGATGATTTTTAAAAGCTTCACTCATAGTGGGAAATCTATTATGACTTTAATCCGATGTTTGTAACACACAGAACCATGCATCGAAGACCCCATACATGTTATCATGATCAGTAGTTTCATAAGAGAAATCGAATAACACACCACGCATCAGAGATCCCATATTATTATGATCAGCATCATAAGCGACATCTATGAACATGCAAGTCGATTTATTTTGATCATGATCGAACAATGGCTTCATTTAAACTAGATCTCAAATTGCAAATTAGACTTCTTTGCTCCCCTCATATTCAATAAGTGATGTAATCAAATCTCTTTAAACCAAATTAAATGATCTCTGACTTGTAGAGTAAAAAAAGTGTTTCTTTCAAGTCTTGTAAATCGATCCGCGCAAAATAACCCTGTTATTAATATATAACCCTCTTAGAAGTAAACTTTGGTTTGATCAAAATTAACCATTTTTTTTTTATTTTGTACATTTCAAACTAGGCAACAATTTCACATTTTAGTGATATTTGTAATGCATAGAACAAAGAGGTCTAAGAGAGACTCCATAAATAATAAATTTTATCACTCTGAGACAAGAGAATTCACAAATGGACATAACTCTTCCGCCGTAATTTATGTAAACAAATTTTTTTAAGTTCGAGTTGTAATTAGTTTCAAATAAGTTTTATTGTCGTATACAGATACTATGTACGAGCATATGAGAGCTAAAGATATATTAATTTTTTTTATTTAAACCAAATAATCTTGATTCCCAAACCCGTTTTTTTCGTTCTTCTACACTTAAATTTGTATATAACATCTACAGTTATTAAATATTAAAACTTGATGCAGATCGAAAATATAATATGCTACAATAATAAGAGGGGAAGTAAATGAATTACATTTTATTGTATTAATATCCTCCCAAGCTATGAGAAAATAATGGAAGATAAGTTAAACCATAAAGAAGGGTATCTTCGACTGTGCCGAAGATGTAATACTTTTCACGCAGCCCCTAGAAAACGTTTTTTGTATGGGAGCTATACGTTCCAGTAATCCTAGGATCTTGAAATTTACATGATTCAATGGATATTGGTCAAAAACCTATTATGTCCAAATTTCAAGATTATAGCACAAAAAACAAAAAAGTTTTTCTAATAAGAGAATGAATTTGAGTAGGGGATTTTAATTGGAGGTACCCCTCCTTATAATCTGAGAGTCTTGAAATTTTAGTGGCTTATGTATATGGGTCAAATACTTCAAGTGTCTAATTTGCAGTTTAATAGCACAAAAATCAAAAAAGTTTTTCTAATAAGAACATGAATATGAGTTGGTGGTTTGTATGGGTGGTACCCATTATAGTGGTTCTATTCGACTGATTCCGACAAATGTGCTGCATATGGTAAAAAAGAAAGCTTCGTGTAGCTCTCTATCTCAAAAACTGAGGAACTAGATGCATACAGGTAGACGGATGGACATGGCTAGAACAATTCGTCTCATCGCGCTGATCAAAAATATGTATATACTTTATGGGGTCTATGATGTCTCCTTCTATGCATTACAAAATTATTGATAAACTTGTAATACTATTCGCTACGTGAAGAGTATCAAAATTTTGTTTTTCTATGGAAAATTTCAACATTTCTTAAGATATTCAAACAAAATAAAGTTAGTTAAAATAAAATCATAAAATTGAACCGATTGAGTATCGATATAGCCACCTTATAGCTTATTAAATTGTGATGTGACGAAAGGTATGCATACTTCGGTGATCCGAAATAAATATTGGTATTATCTGTTTTGTTTTTTTATTAGAGGTGTGAATAATTAAATGAAGTCGATACTCAATTTATGATATTTTTATTATGTTAATTAAGCTATGCAAAAAAAAAATATTATCATCATGATGATTACTATTAACATTATTATCATTATAATTATATGTATGTATTGTGTTGTGTAGAAGTTGTACTATGAGTATATAATTTTTATTATACTTAGCTTAAAGATATTTCAGTCTATAAAAACGGAATCAGACTACATTTTTGTATTTCATTTAAATTGATTTCTGGTTTCATCATTATATTTCTTTGCAAATTTTATTGGGTTTCTAGTTTTCTTTCAGAAGTATTTAATCTTTTATATGAAAAAAAAAAAACCTTGCAAATTAATTTCATCTGACGATATTGCAAACTCTTCACATACATATATATTTTTTGTTTTTGTTGATATTCATTTGTGAAGTTTAAATAAATTTGTTTCATCATCTAGTTCTTCTTCTAGTTTTATTTAAAAATTTTATTCTTACTAATTAGTAGAAATATTAATATCAAATTGGAAATTTGAATAAACTCTTACTGTGCTGGTAATATAATGTTATGTAAACATTCTGGGACCTTAAAATCCAATTGTATTTTGATGCAAGTGGAAACTTAAGGTGCCAGTGAAGATCCTTAGTTTATTTTTTGGCATGCATACCAATTTTTTAGTTCTCACCCACAAAGACTTTAAATTCTCTTAATGCCGGATTAAATCTCCAATAAATACTTCTTTAAGTCTGGGTGATTTTTATAACAAAACTTCAAAGGTGTTTGATGTTAATTCTAAGAAACTCTTTATACAAGTTAATGCGGCTGCAATTTGTTACCCACATACAGTAATAAATAGATTAGTGTTAAGATTAGATTAGATCTTAATTCAAGTGAGTTAAAGCTTTTTATCTATCCGATATTATTACGATATTTTATGGACATTTTATTAAAACAAATTATCACTTGATGTCTCTATCATATCCATTGATATAATATATCTATATATAATATTGGATCTCCGATTCTGGGATGTGTCCATATGGTAAAATTATCACCACAGGTGTGAGTTCACCCAGAAGCCGTACGTCCCATTGCGAAATCTGGTTTGCACTGCTCACAGCTTCAGTGTTCTCATTTGGCCTTCCCGGCATGGGCACAAGAAGGTGTCAATCGAGCAATGGAGTAAAAGGAAATAAAATCTCATGTCAATGAATATTTAAAACTAGAATAGGTTTAATATAAGAAATGAGAAAATAATGAAAAAATATAAAGAAAAGATTAAGAAATTACATTTTGTAAAAAAAAGGAAGGGTACAAATATAAAAAGAATGAAGTGGAGTGGAGTTAATAGAAATGGGTAGAAATGAAGAATTTATTGACTCCAAGTACTTTCATCTTCAAGCAAATACAATAGAACTCGCATGTGGCATCGTATTGTATGTTGCAAGCAATTAAAGCAGCAGCATGTGGCAGCAACATGTAGCAAGTAACAACAGCAACAATAAAAATAACAAAAACAACAAGGCACATTTCAAGATCATTGCCATTTTTAGCATTTTGTTGCAAATATTTTTACTTTACTTTGCTGCAATATCAACTTCTACTGTTTGCTGATGATGTTGCTAGTGTTGTTATTGTTGCAGCTTCATCTGTTGCTGCAGCTTTTCTTGATTTCTTTTCATTCTTTCTTATATTTTTGTATTTCTTCGTCTTCGAACGAAACTTGTTCTAAGTCTCTCTCATACTCTCTACTTTTTCTACTCTTTATATAACTTATTCTTTTTCCTTTGCCTTCGCCTTCGCCTTCATCTTCATATACCTTTACCATTTGTTGTTGTTGTTGTTGCTATTATTTCTTGCGCCTGCTTCATTTGTATTACAAGCGTTGTTGCTTTTGCTGTTACTATTGCTATTGCCGTTCTTGCACAATAAAGCGAAACTTAAACTTTCGTGTTTAAGTTGGTGCCCCTTGTCATCCTTCCCACCATTCAACCAAGCTGACTTCCTCCACACACAACGCGTCTCCAATCTTCATGGGCACAATGGAATGTGTTCCACTTCGATTCATGCTTGTTGCATGCTGCTGCTGCTGCCGCTGTTGCTGCAACAATTCTTATTGCTGTTATTATGGTTACTGCAACATCTTTTATGCCACATCTGAAATAAACTTAAATGTAAAATTGTTCAACATTTTAATTGCTTTTTGAATGTAAAATCATACAAAGGGACTAATTATATTTAGGCCACCATTAAATCAAATCTCCGTAACAAATTGCAAATTGTATTATATAAGAAGTATTACTTGTCTGTGTCATTTACCATATCGTTTTTTTTTTTAAAGGTGATTTTCATGATTATTTTAATCATTCAGATGATTATATAGCATCTTATCATTTGCTTTGATGAAATCTCCGAAGTCTTGCAAAAATCGATATAAATGTATTTCTAGTCTAGAACTTCAAATCCATTCTCTACAGAAAACTTGTCAATCATCGGTTTAATGAGATCTCCGAAAGATTTGATCTACAACTTTTCTTATTCTTCTCTATGAGAATACAAGCTAATTAACCTGCTCCCATCTGTGGGATAAATCTTAGAAAGAAGTTTCTTAAAGAGGATTCTGAGCTGCTCAAATATCTTAAACGCTATTCCAAAATTCCAGTTTATCTTCCGAAAGAAACACGGCACTCCGGAGCAGTTGAACAGACTGGTCAACCTTATATTGGAAAGTTTTGAGCAGCCAAAGAGTTTGCAGTCGCAGTCTTCGTAGACGTTAAACAAGATTTTGACAGAGTTTAGCACGAGGGCCTGCTATTCAAAGCAGAAAAAGTTCTCCGCACAATAGCTTGAAATCATCAAAAGCTTTTTGTCCAATAGATCCTATTGTGTGGTGCAGGATGGTGTCTGCACTTCGACACGGTCTGTCAAAGCTGGAGTTCCCCAAGGGAGCTGCCTATCTCCAACTCCATACTCTCTCTTTAAATAAAGTAATGTAAATTACGCAGACTGTATGATTGCAACGTGTGCGAATGACACCGATATTTTATCGAAGGATATCTACATCATTTCGTTGAATGGACTCGTAAGTGGAACATTGCCCTAATCGTCGCAAAATGTGTTTGTGTTACATTTAAATTGAGGAGGGACAGGCTTTACTTTACACGGTCAAACCCTCGAACATCATATGGGCCACAAATACTTGGGGATATACTTGGACAAGCGTCTTACTCTCGAAATAATTTAATTACTTGTTTATTTACAAACCTATTTTAGCCCCAAGTTGGAGATATGGTATCCAGGCTTATGGCATCGCGGCAAAGACTGATTTAGACAGGATTAGAGTTTTCCAGCCGAAAAAACTTAGAAGAATTACTAGTGCTCCTTGGTATAAGTGGAAAAGTGACTTAGAATAAGATTTAGGATCACTTAATTTCTAACAATTTCTAACTTCTTCTTCTTTGGAAGCATAAATGATTCCAACACACTTTTGGAGTATTGATTGAATTATTGACTCCTTATTTGCTTGTGTCAATGCATTGTTTTATCGTAGTCAATCTAGAATAAAAGAGATGGCAAATTCACCATCAAGAAATCGGGAAGACTATTGTAATTTTTGCAGTGACGTTTATTCTAAACAGCTTTTTCCTTACCTCATTTGGTTCCTACACTATCATTGAAACGCAATTGCAAATACTAAACAAACACTTTGTAATGGTTTTCATATTAAAAGTCAATGGGAAAATGCGTGCAAACATTTGACAATCGATTCATGTAAATAAAAGCGCACAACGCTACCATCTAAAAAACAGAGTTATAAGCAAGATGATAACTCGACAATAACAATAAAATCCCTGAAAGATTTCAGGAGATGAATATTTATTGTAAATAATTTGCCTAGTAAAATCTATTTGCCATAATGAGGGTAGCACCACCACACCTTGGTCTTATTTTAACTACTACTTACAAATCAATTTTTTCTTCAAAATACCCTAAGGAAATAAACTAAATATAATAATTTCATACATCATGTCTGCAATTTATATACAAAAGAGTTGCCAATGAATCAACTTCAGTATTTAGTGTGTAACCATTAAAATTGTAGTTTATCTAAAGAGTTTAACGAGAAGTTGGTCCTTGGCCCATTCAAAACTCATCTTCTCACTTTGTTTTCGACATTCTTTCAACTTAACTTAAGGAGCATCTGCTTTTCCAATCTGCAACCGTCATAGTCTGGTTGGTAGTTGGTAGTCATAATATATATAACACAATATTACATACTACTACTGATGATCCGGTAATACTTCATTTTTTTTATAACCATGCCCTTTTGTTTTAGTAATTTACCAGCGGAGTTTTATAATACAAAATTTTAAATCCTTTAAAAAACGATTGGTTCATTAGTTGATTGGTTGGTTGAATGGATAGTTGCTTAGTTACTAAAATATACCAACTGCCGCACCGCTACTGTTATTGATGACATGTTCCAACCCCCTTCCATCACCCATTACTAGTACTTCTACTACTACTGCTGCTGCTGGACTTTCATAATTGCTTTTGAATTCTTTTTCTTTTTTGACTGCATCTCATTCGATCGCCCGATTGCTGGCTCTCGGTTGATTTGTAATTTTTAACTTTATTTTTTGATTTATTTCTCTTTGGCTCATAAAAATATTAATAACAAAATCGTAAAATGGAAACAATCACAACAACGCGTAAATATTTGCAGCAATATAATATAACCCTACCATACCATACCATGCCTTACCTTACTTTACGTATCCATACTTCTCCGTCGCGATTCGATAAGAATAAAAATCACAAAGGCAATCCAACACATCTGAAACTCTGGACATGGACATGGACATCACCATCACCTGATCATAATTTTAGTTATTGTCTTCATCACTGTTATTGGTGTTGTTGTCGTTATGCTACACATTTAAAAAGACTTCATTGCTTCCATTTTGTATCTTTCTTTTTGTATTATAATCAAGAATTCGCATTTATTCTAAGCCCAAAAAGAAAAAAGACTTCAGTTTCACCAAGGATTATATGCCTTTTATGAGAAGTGAAATTAAAAAATATACATATGTATATCCATATTTAATATTAAAATGTATATGACTTCCAGCAGATGATTTAAGTGAAATAAAAAGAAAAATAGATAGTTAGTTCACATTTATAAGCTTGCTTGATATGCTAATGATGGGATCTCAAACTGTTCAACTTCCAACTAAGGAACTGTTACATATAGTACATACTCCACACAAAGATGATATATCGCTGGCAATAGATCACATCATTCGATTAGAATGCAAAGACATTTTCATATTTCTTGAAAACTCACTCATAGTATACGAAGTTCCATTGCATAGTGATGAGTGATAAGGTTCCTCCAATATACGCATATAAAAAGTTGAGAAATCAACTTATCATTTCCGGATTTTTTTTTTTTAATTGTGACGTTTCCAAAAATCCAAAGTTTATACTAGTTCCCTGGAACAATTCTAAATGTAACTAAAGGAAACAATTAGATCAATTTGATTTTTGATATGGTTTTATGCCAGCATGTTACAAACATCCAGATAAACTTAATATACTACTTAGATGCAACATCATTTCCCCCTAAGAAAATGTTAAAAAAATCAAAAAAAAAAAAAATATATAAATAAATAAAAATAAATATTCGGACAGCTGGAGCACTCCAGCATACATTTATAGCAGTTACCACTCAACACGTTTTTCACCTCCGCGTTAGTCTGGAGTCATCATCATCATCATCGTCCCCGTTACCACGCCACTTTATATAGCATCATCAGCATCTTTGCGCGAGTTGCGTGTCTGCATTAATTTCGCGCTTTGCGGCAACCTCGTTGGTATTTTCTTATTTTGGTTCTTCTTTTATTTTTTTCGTTATATTTGACTTGAGATCCATCCAACCATCCAACAATCCACAGCAGCCACATTCACATACTATACAGATACTTACTACATACAATATATGTACACACATGATCTTCATGATCATCTGAAAGTCGTCGTCATCTTCATCGTCATCATATAAACACGTTTCATCGTCATCAGATGTTCAAGTTGACAAAGCACACAAAAAGCAAAAAACAAAATAAAAAAGTTAACATCAACTACTACTAAGTTAGCCGACATAATTTATACCCTTTAGTGCTCAACTTTGAGGCAATCCTGTTGAAACACATGGAATTTCGATGAGGGTCTGTTCATTGCTTTTTTTGATGCTATGTGGTTCGTCAAGAACACTACTCCATGCACAAGGATCTTGAGTTGATATGATATCTAAAGAAATCAGAAGATTCAACTGAAGGCATCTAGTACAACATGGGGATCATCCCATTGATCTTGCTATAAGCCTAATAGACAAGGCTATTAGGGTATAATACAAGCTAAATCAAATAGAATCACCTATTGGCTTTAATATAAAATTTCCAAATACCCAGAATCATAAAGTGTTACATAAATTTTTGAAAATTTTTCTTTCAATTTTTACTTTTTCTACAAATATGCTAAGATTTTAATTTGTTTATAAATAAGACCCCGACAGTTTTATCTCCATAGGATTATATTTATTAAATATTTTGAAGTTGTGTCTTAAATTTCTTTTATAATAGAGTGAAATTCATTTTAAACTTAAAAAGATTAAGAGCTTTGTTTTTACTGGTATAATTCCATTTTAGAATTTTATTAGATAATCCTCTTTTTTTCTCCTTTTTTATTTTGAAGATACAGATTTTCTTGAAGGATTCTAAAATAGTAACTTTTGTTTTATCTTAATGATGTTATAAATTGATTTAATGCTCTAGAATTGTATGGCAGAAATCCACACTGATTTGCTTCTTTAATAATGTAATAAATATTATAATCGAAAATTCTAGAATATTTTTCTTTTTTTACAATATAAAAAAAAAATATAAAAGCTATTAAAGTTGAGAAAGTGAAATTGAATTGAATCCAGTAATTTATTCAACATAAATACTTTTTGTGGAAAAATTCTATTATTATTTTCTTTTTAAAATTGTTTTTATTCGTCGGTAGTACAATGAAATAAATAATCGGAGAATATCTCATTTTTGAAGTCTTATTATTATCGATCGCCATTATTGCATACAATTAAAGTCCAAGTTCATAATCAGACCAGATTAGATCAGGTTAAGAAAGAAAATGGGGAAAAAAATACATTTTCTCTATACATATATAGTCGTATGAGTATGTGATCTGCTTCATAAAGAAGTTATGGCTTTGACTTGTTCTTGGATTTCCAATGCTATTGATGATGATGAAACTTTGTTGTTTTGTACCTGCGCATTGGAACTTCTAAGTATTAAATGCCTTGGCTTTCAAATGCTTTCGTATACATACATACAATAATAATGATTATAACCCCTTCATCCATTCTATTTGCTGTCTTTCTGCCAGCCTCTCATCTCCGCTCCTCTCTCATGATCTTTTAATGATGACTTTCAAATGCTTGTCGCTCCTTGATGAAGGGAATGAATCGAGGAGTTGATCCTTTTTGACATTTCTTGGAATTCTTTAATGTTTAAATATATAAATTTATTTTTTTTTTTCGTAAATTGAATCCCCTTTACTATATTCAACAAAGAACAAACTACTACTGTCCAATGACAATCATCATCGTCGCATTTAATTTGAAACAAGCAAATCATCATAACATACATACTATGTACATATGTAGATACAATGGTCACCTTCATCAGCAACACCAACACCAATGGATCTGATGAATACCTTTTTGTGTCCTTGTAGTATATATCATTATTGTGATCAAATATGTGTCTGTTTTTCTCTCGACTCCTGGGTCGGGTTTGGGATCTGATTCTGCTTCCGTTCATTGGCATTCTTAAGCGTCCTTCAATTTTTATGAGTTTCGCCGCTGTTCATTGTTTGGTGCTGACGCTTTTTTGTGATCATTGTGCGCTTCTTTGGTTTCAATTCGCATTGTTGGTCTCTGATCTGTTCATCAATGTCTTGGTTCTTTTGTTAGCTTCTACTTCAATATAAATGATTCCACACACATCAATAATGCATCAACTCACTATTCAATTCAACCAATGAATTTCAAATCGACAATCACTTAGCTGAAGATATTGTATTTTTTGTATGTTCACTTACAAATAAAAAGCTTAGATTGATCTAACTGTAATGAATGTGTAGATCTTCCCGATAACCGATAAATATAATTTACGTTTGCTTCAATATAATAGATTTTTAATGTACACACAAAGATCATATCTTGGTCAGTCGCGAGGACTTCGGATCTCGAAAAGAAGGCCTCGAAATGTTAAATCAACAAACTTCCAGTTGAGATAAAGAATCGAAGCCACAACAAATATATATTTATTTATTCCATCTTTGGTTCATAGTATACAAGATCATAGATTTCTGAATCAATTTGAGACTTTTTTTTTCAGTTTTAAAGTATTTCGCCCACTACTTATAAAATAGTATTTCAGAATCAATGCTCCAGGAATTGAAAACTGAAATAAATTCATGCTCTAGCTCAAAACACCAGGGCCTAAAGAAATTAACTGTCTTGTAGCCGCAGATACGCAAAGACTCCAACATGTGGAAATTATTAAATTTTCGGCATACCATATTCCTCATTTAGTTTCGCCACCCTTTAGACCTCTGACAAGCTATGTCCGACTCAGCTCCTCATTAAATTAAAGATTACTGAAGCAGTTTGAGAAGCTCACTCACTCAGTCATAATGTCAACGAACCAATTATTCTATTATATTCTAACTAACTAACTTTGTATTGCAAATCCAGAATTCTGTACCAGTTTTTAGACTTGTTTTATCTCATGCCAAAATAACGAATTGAACATACGAGTACAAATAGTAAAAATTCCAAGCCCACGATGTGCAACATGATGATGGACACACACCGCATACACTACAAGCATGGTGTGGCAAGGAGTGAATAGTAAATAGTGAAAAAAAAGTACATGGCATGGCATCTGGTCTGGTCTTGTGGTGATGTCCTTCGTTATCATTGCATTGCAATCTCAATTACAATTTATGAAATAAAAGTAACAAGAAGCTGATGCGGCTGCGGCGACTAAGACTAAATGAAGGAGATGAAAATGATGAGGAGGATGATGATGATGAGTACGATGAGGATGGGGACAAGGACGAGGAAAAGAATGCAATGCTGTGTTGTTAAAGACACTTGACTCTGGAGCCACTCAGACGCGCGCATTACAATGCAATTCAATGCACGTTTGATGTTTACGAAACGATAAGATGGTATGGATGATGATGATGGTACTTGTAGTAGAAAAAGTGTATTATTGAATGAAGATCGAAGATTTACAAAATACTCACATATGTACTACAATAAATTGAAAAAAGCTAGCGCAAGTTGACTTAACGTCGTCCTTGTTCATGTTCCGCCTTTGGGGCAGTAATTATTACACGTTTTAATTTAATGACAAACTCAAGTTGGCCTTCAGAGTCTGTCGCCAACAACATCGTCGTCGTCACCAACAGAACCGAACCGAACTGATCAGAACAGAACAGAACAGAAGTAGCAACATCATCATCCTCATCATCATGGTCATAATCATCATTGTTTACCTTTTGCCTTGCCGGTTACTTTGATATACGCATCTGGTTGGCATATTTATTGAGTGTAGTTCTCTGACCGTCTGTCTGTCTTTCTGTCTGTAAATCTATCTGTACTCCTGATGCTGATGCTGCTGTATTCCACCTCCTTGCGTGCGTGTGTTGTGTAAGCATTCATTGTTTTAATTATAGACCTTCGATCGGTATAATCAATTATTTATAACCAGTTTCCTAAAGATCAGTTTCAATCTTAAACTCATCATTGAATTTTTTCTCCTTTCATTTTAGCTTCCGGCGAAACGTGGACACCGAGAGACACTAGACTACTAAGCTTTATAAAGATCATGTTCATGATCATGACAACAAAGTCACAGACGACGTTACCAACGATGATGATGATAATTATGAAATCGCAATCACACACACAAAAACACACAAACACACAAAATTTACATTATCAACATCAACATCGTTGGCGATGGCAGTCCTATTTTAAACAGTCAGCAATAGTTGGCCATCATCATAATGTACTGTTCCTGCTTTTATTTCTTTATATACATGGCATTGTATCATCAGCATCATCAATGGTAGCAGCAACATCATCTGCATCATCACCATCATCATTGGATTCAACGCAGCAGCAGGCTCCGCATGCACTTGGTGTACATATTGTTCGTGCTCCAGAATCTGCTGTAGCACCCAAAGGTGATGAAGTTGTATTTGAATGTGAATTGAATCTAGCACCAGATCGTTTAGAATGGCGCTTTCGACCATCAATCCCACAGCAATATTCTTCATCATCATCAACAACAGCAGCAGCAGCATCATCACCAACATCGTCATCACAGTTGCGTTATCGTTATTTACCAGAAATAAACAATATAACAACAGAAGAACGACTATCAAAATTACGCATTTATGTTGTACCCGAAACATTGGGTGATTATCAATGCGTAGCATGGTATGGTCCAACAGCAATTGCATCAACATCAGCACGACTAACTCTTGTATCGATCTCTATTGACAATTCAAATGGCTATAGTCGTAATGCTATACGCTGGAGTGTTGCACCCAAAAATTGTATACTGATACGTTGTGGCACAGTCACATCAAATCCACCGGCTGTCTGGAGTTTCTATCGTAATGGGGAAAAAGTACCACAAACTGAAGTTTTGCCTACAAGTAGCGGTGGTGCACTCATCTTGAATTCAGTATCATCGAAAGATTCCGGAAATTATACATGCGCTGCTATGAACGCAATCACTGGTGTCGAATTGAAATTGCCACAAATCATTGATGTACGTGTAGATTATTCGGAACGTACGCCACCACATTTCCTTGTTCAACGTCCACCAACGCAGGCAGCAGCGCGTCCAGGAGAAACAATTGTTCTTGAATGTCCCGGTGTTGGATCTCCAAAGCCAGAGGCTGTCTGGAGTAGCCCCAATATTGAGAATATCTATAATAATCGTACAAAAATTTTACCTTATGGCTTGCAAATTGTCGATGTACGTCCAGAGGATCAGGGTTCATATGTATGCCGTTTGGATAATGGCATTGCTCCGGTATTAGTCCATATGATTATGTTAAATGTCCTCGAGAGACCACGTATATTACATGGTCCCATAGCAACGCTAAGCAATGAAGGTGAAGCACTTGAATTGAAATGCACAACAAGTGGTAATCCAGCACCAGATATCTTTTGGTTAATCAATGGTGATGATACACGAGAAGATAATGAAACTCATACAGATGAACGTCGTCTAATTATTAAACATGTACAGAAACGTCATGCAGGAATTGTTCAATGTTTTGCAAAAAATATAGTCGGTGAGGTAAGTAATCTGTTGCTAATCAATTTGCAGAGAAAAATCACTCAAAGATTTTGAAACACATAGAAAAACCTAACCTATTATTGTAACTAAGTACACTCAACCAGAAAAAGTCGCATTGCATTTTTTTGAATTTAGTTTACAATAGTAGAATGCAAAAAAAAAAAAAATGGCAAAATTCGGTGCAACTTTGATTGAAATTATTTTCCAATTTATTTGCAACAAAACTATGAAGATACTGAAGAAAAAAATTATATTTTGCGAAACATTGTCGAAAAGAACACTTCATTTTCTGTAAGATCTATTCAAATGGGATTATTTTTAATGAAGTGTCGTCTTATATCTTAAAAATTTGTTCAGTACATTCTAGCGCCACCCTTGGCTTTTATGACATTTTTTATATTATCGGTCATGGAAACAAACACTCAAATATTCCGCCGAAATGTCATCATATCAAATGTTGTTCAAACGTTTGCTTCGATAGTTTTCTTCTTCAAATATTGGCATTGCTCATGTAGCCCCAAACATTTTTAATTGGATTGAGGTCTGGTCTGTTGCGTGGCAAATCCAAAGAAATAATGCCCAGATCTTCAATCTAATGTTAAAAATAATTTATGAAACACAAAAAATTTACTCAGATGGCAAGTGCAAATAGTGTTATTTGCAGAGTCATCCCGATGACAAGGTACGGAATCATCCTGTGAAAAAAAAATGGATCTTCTTCCTAGCCTGTAACAGACTTTAAACTTGGTACAACTACATCGAACATAATATTTTTATATATATTCCCATTAACTGTACTCTGTAGCATGAAAATTGAGACCGTTTCATCACATAGGGGGAATGCTTGACAGTGGGTAAAATACAACTTTCTGCATAGCGTTCACGTCGTCTACGACGGGTTATGTGAAAGTAAAAGATCATATAAAATTGTGTCTTGGATTCGTCCGAAAATATGACATGTGATCAAACGGATCAACAACTTCAATCCTTTTGATTTGGAAAAATGTACTTTGTAAATTATAGTGGGCATAATAGAAACAAACAATCCGTTTCTATGCATTCCGTTAATTAATTAAATTCTTCTCGTTATGCAGAGGAGATCAGATCATTTTCATATAGAATTTATAGAGTATCCGATGTATCCTCCTTCTTCATTATATAATATAAAACAAACATTGCAACCTTCTTAAGAGCAGTGCAGCACTTTATCCATTAAGAGATCTAACGATGTTTATTGCTTAATATGAGTGCTAATATCCCATCCCATCCCATTCCTTCAATATACAGTATCATTGTTGTTTTTTTTTTTTTTGTTTAGATACAATTACAACATCAACTTATGATTCTTCTGATTCTGAGACTCTTTGGAATTTAAACCAAATTAAAAATTCAGATTTCATCAATAAATTCATATGTACGTGTATTTTTCTTTCTTGTTTAGACTAGTGAAGGTAATTTGCTAGAAGTAAATCCCAAACAAATCCAAGGTGAAATTGGCAATATGCCTTTAGGTAATGTACCTATACGTCAACCTTATGATCACTCCTATGGCAATGGAGGAGGCAGCGGAAATGGTGGCGGCAACAATGGCAACAGCAAAGGTAACAAAGGCAAACGCAAGCATATGCGAGTAGGTGAGTACCATTTTTATTTAATTTCGATTTATAAAAAATAAAAAATATTTGTTTAACATTCATCGCAATGTCACAAGAGATACAAGATTATGTTTATGATAATAGTTTTATGATTTTAAACATGTGACCAGTTTAGTCACACTATTCTTCTATAAGATTAATTATCTCCGGATAAATGATTATTTAGTATCCTGGAATCTTGACACATATGACACCAATTTACAATTATTATATATTCTTCAGATGGAACTGGTGTCGAGTCCATGTCGTTCAAGTATCGTACAATACATTTTGCAGTGCAACACATTCTTGTAAATTTATATCCATTTCTCTATACTCAATATTAATATATATGTATACGATTTAAAAAAAAAGGTCCATCAGTTTATGATTATCTATTCAATCGCATCGAATCTTCAATAACATCTCCTCTAAATTGTTTAAAATTCTCGTCATCATTCATTTAGTTCACCGATTCTCTCCCACGCAATTTAGATCTTCTATTCGCCCGATTGAGGTTTGGGTCATTAAATAGACAAAAATTAAATTTTATTCAATAAAATTATTTCAGTCAAATGTTGGCTGCGGCAGTAGGCCATCATGGAACACTAATTTTTGTCCACTGTTTCTTGGTCAATTTGGGCAATTTCTGTGTTTCAAGTAATCAATTATTTGTTTGTTTGTCAGCATGAACTTTATCTTTTTAATTCGCACCACAGAAAAAATTTCAAAGTTGTCATATCACAGCTGCGACATCGTCGAATAGGTTAATCACACAATTGTTGAATGTTGTGCGCAGAAGGTTGATAGTCTGCGCCGTCTTGTTGAAACCATAGCTCATCGAGATCGATATATTCCAATTCCTGCCACAAATCACACCCCAAAATCCACACCAGCTGTATTGTACGACGACAAGTGGATTAATGAAATCATCGTATTTGGTGTCCATGACGCACATCACTAGGGTGAAGTCTGTTCAGACGTCTGCGACATCAATCGTTGAGGAGTTCACTGGCAAGTGTATTGAGGTGAGAGATGAGCAGTTCGTTGTATCTGCTAGTATGCCTATTGATTTTCCCACATACTGAAGGCATCTGAAGATCATTGTGTCAAGGGCTATTTTCGACTAACCGTAGCGCATCAGTTATTATCCAAAAAGCCTTATTCTGGGTGATTTGAATGTGTTTGATTTGCGAGTACGATACCAGACCCCAAAGCTGAATACCATATGTCCAAGATGGCTTAATGATTGCTTTGTATATTGTCAGTTTGGCATTTAAACTTAAAGTGTTCGTGAGGTGTTGTAGCCAATTTAGTCTGTGCAGCTTGTTTTGGTAACCATAGTAATGTTATCATATTATGAGTGTAGGGTATGTCAACACCACCCACGTTGACTTTAAGGCACCTGTCGCGACGTAGCGTAAAACAACAGTGTTGTGACTTTTTAGAGTTCAATCCTACGTTCCAGGCTTCAAGGCTTGAACATTACAGTTGCTTCTTGTTAGGAACGCTGCGTCGTCAGCAAATGTTGTCACTATCGAGTCCTAATCTAGGCCAATGTTGAACTCATTCAAACACACTCATCCGGTTTCAATTCCTGAGCGAGTTGAATTTTGTAAGTAAACATATCAAGGTCTTTGTGCAAAATCATCCTCACAGTAATACCGTCTTGTTGCCTTCTGCCCCGAACACGGTTTTGGCGAACACTTTCGGCCACAGAAGCGATTGCTTCAGCTGTACGCTCCGGGCGCTATTAGTATCGGCACACGTCTGGCATCAACCAGCATCCCAGTTTCTTGCATTTTATGCACCAATTGTTAAATTGCACCTACATTCAAAATATGTAAGTTTTAGTAGTTTAAAGCGTTGTTCCAAAATGAAAAGATCCATATTCGTTTAGCGGAAGGTTAAAACTTATGGCTTGGAAAGTTGACTGTATCATTAATGAAAGGTCGTTCAAAATAGATTGCCCACCCTTTATATAAACAATACATCGCCTCTTTGCGTTGCTTTGGTTACACCTCGTCGTTCAATTATGTCATCATTATCTTTTGTGTTTTCTCTCTGAACTACATTTGTTATTTGATGTTGTATATACTGGTGTCTCCCATCAACATTAACTTTTCCATTGCACTTTGCTTGTTTGACCCATTCACAACACAATCTATGAATTGTTTACTTGACGAGGATCAACATTTTTCAACCATATTTCGTGATTATGGATATCATTATACATTGATATTGATCATAATTATTTTGTTTAGTTTTCTAGGCATATCGCTTTCCAAACTGCACATTTGACAGTGCTATTTACTTTGTCCATATGAAGTTCGTTGCCATCGCCTTATACACTGACCAGCTGACTCCCTGATTGTCTTGAACTACTTATATGTGAGATCTTTAGATTCTTTAGCCTGTGTCCAGTTCAGTTGATGATGTAAAATCTGCAAAAACAATTAAAATTAAGTCAAAACTGTTTGCTTTCATTTAACTTAATAGCATTGCACAATGTTTCGCCAATCCACGAATCCAGCACAGCCTAGGAAATCACAGCACAATTCACAGAGTTCAGAGTTTATTATGATGAATTATTATAACCTATTTGAAACAAATATGAAATGTTCATTAATTATTTTGTTGTCTTTGAATTTATTTACCAAATTAGATATTTTTGTTTGACTTAGCTTTGAAGGTGTCTCGTCATCAAATTTCCATTTTACCATTCACATCCATAAACAGAATCCAATCCACATTCATAATGAACTTTTCTGAAAATTTTTAAATATTTTTTTTTTTTTTTTTTTACAAAAATTCTTTGTTCTCTTGTTTTTTAGATCTCACTTTATTAAAAAAAAAAAATTTATAAATTATACTTATAGTACATATATAATTATCATTACCATAATTATCAATCGGCAGAGATACAGAGTTCGTTTTATATGTATTATTTAAAATAATTTTTTAATATTTGTGTACAAATTACAATACATTTTAATTTTTTTTTTTGTTGAGACAATTTACAATTTTTAAATTTAATTTTTTTTTACTGCGACAATTTACAATTTTTAAATTTAATTTTGATTTTTAACATTATCTGGATGCTTACTTCATTCATGCACGTCTATTTATTGTACTTCTCCATTTTCCATTTTCAACTGCAAAACCCCTCTATATACCAATGGACCTTATAGAGGGGTCTCATCTGCTCAATCCATCCATGTTTATGTACCGGTTCCGAATCGATTTTATTTATTGCATTTACATTTATTCTTTTTCTTTTTTACTTTTCAGTATATGTATTTTTTATATAAAATTCTCTTATGTGATAATTAATAGGTATTATTTATTTCTTCCTTAAACATTTATCAAATCTATAGCAAGACATCTGGTCCCCCACGGTCCCATTCCCTCCAGTATCTTCCCCTCTTCTATGTATAATTTAGTTTTGTTTTGTATTTCTTCTTCATGATACAATTTCTCATTCTTCTCATATCATCATAACCTCCTCCTATCTTCATACCCACAAGAAATAAAAGAAAATCTAAGTATAAAAAAAAAAAAAAAAAAAAAATCTTATGTGTAGAAAAAAAATTCTTTTATAAATAAATTAATATTGTAATAATAATTTGTATTTCTCTCTTAATCCCACTCATCATACAATTTCCTTCTCTTCCCTCACTTGATCATAATCCATAATCTACAAATTATCATCACTATGTGTGTGTATAATTAGCCTTTCGTGTGTCTTCCTAAAACATCCTTCGGCATGTATATTCTCCACCCATCACCTCCAATCCACTAGCCTCCTCATCTATCTCTCATACACATACCAATTGATGTGGTCCAGTCAATTCGTCATTTGTAATGCTTACAAAATATGGATACAGATGCTTATGTGGATGTCATTCAACCCAACATCTTGACTGGACTCCCCTCAACACCCCGCCCCACCCACTCTCTCACTATTCACTCACTGTCATTCTTTCTCTCTCTAGTTATGTGTTTATTTATATATTTTCTCTTATAAATCATTCAACTTAGGGATGTCGAATTTGGCAAAATATATCAATATATAGCGTATCGCGATTTTTTAAATTTATCAAATTGGATGTCGGTATATCGAAAAAAAAAACCAATATATCGATGCAAAAATAGTAGTCTCAATATCAATCAACAGAAATTATTTTTAATACAAATTTTATATTTTTGAACTCACACTATTTGGTTTATATCCTCTGCTGTATGGCGGCTTCTGTTGTCGGGAACCATGAGATTTACAGCAGATACTAATCCTT
>JBANCV010000488.1:0-36046 GCA_037040105.1 Amiota albilabris | reverse complement strand
AAATTTTGTAGAAATACAAAAAAATTATATCGTTTGCCGTGGTTGTATTTTTGATTTCATGTTGCAAAGAGCAAATATTACATTCTGTTTTAAACTCGGCATATCTTCACAGAAACGTATCCGCAAGTTACTCAAAAAAGTTTATGGTGATGATCATGTCTCCCATTCGCAAGTTCATGACTGCTATAAACAGTTCAAAGACGCATATACAATGCGCACGGCCACCGATCATTCCTTTTACGCGAAAGTCATCAGATTAAAATAACAAAGAAATTAATGTATTGGTAAGTAATGAGTTATTTAATTTTTTCAATATATTGTATTAAAACATATGCAAATGTGTATCTAAATCTAATGTCCCATGTTCTTTCTGATTGAAATAAAATTTGCATCGTAAGCCCAAAATTCGAAGTTCAGATGAAGAGTTTGGTATAGTGTTTTCTGTTAATAACTAATTTGAATCGGTGGAACCGATTTCTACATATTTTTTCTGGAAGATCATATTCGCCGTAAAAACAACATTGTAATTTAATTGGGCAATCTGTTTTATCATTTTTTTTTTTTTTTTGGTAACCACTCAACTTTTAGTAATATAAACCAAATCCCCTTTAGCTGCATACCCGTCTATCACGGTTTAGTTCGAATCTTTTGGTGCTGTAATAAGAATAAGTGGATTAAATTCATAGAAATTCAGTAGAATTCCTATCTAAACTTACGCCAAAAGTTATCCATTATATTATTAATAAGGGCTCGCCAACTATTTTGCATAAATGCTATACTTTCATTTGTTGTGAAAATCATAAGAAATATGGCTGCGCAGACAACTGTAATGTACGCGATTACCTCACAAAAATTCACATCAACCGTCATTTTTGCTGTAAAAAATTATTATTTTTCTGACTTTCGTGTATTGTGGAATCAGAAATTCGACTGGTATTAATGTAGACTCTTCTAACTTAGGTAACCAAAATTTTTGTTTATATAAATTTTACAATGTATTTGTGAGAAAAAGTAACTATAATCAAATTTCTTTACTTATACTTTCAACTAAAACAAAAACAAATTCAGAAAGAAAGGTATATCCGACTATGCCGATGAGTTATTACTCTTCACGCATCCCATAGAAAATGTTTTTGTATGGAAGCTATGCGATCTAGTAACCCTAGGATCTTGACATTTATTGTGTCCAAATTTGAAGATTATAGCACAAAAAATAAAAAACAATTTCTAATGAGAACATGAATTTTGGTAGGGGCTTTGTATGGAAGTTACCCCTCCTGACAGAACGGGGGTCTTGAAATTTTAGTAACTGGTGTATAAGGATCAAACACTTCCAGTGTCCACATTTCAGTTTGATATCATAAAAACAAACAGGTTTTTCTAATCAGAATATGAATTTAAATATTTGGTTTGTATGGGAGGTACACCTCCTAGTGGTCCGATTCGACTGATTCCGAGAAATGTACCGCGTGTGGTAAAACTTTTTGCCTATTTTATAGTAAATATATACAATAATGCGATTTGTGTAGTCTTGACTTTAACGTCAGCAATGAAGAAGTTATAGAAAAGGATAATAAACTGTCTGATTGATAGACATGTCGAAGATATATTTGTGCATTTGTGCGATTAATTCGCTAATTGTAATTGTAAAAAATTTACGACAAACCAAATTGCCGTGGAGCGTAGTGTGCGAAACACTTGTACAACATTTGTTATTCTTTTTGATTTAACTGTAAAGATCCAGTTAGTTTACATTGTATTTATTATACTCACTGGTTTTGTTATTAGTGTTTCAGACTAAGGAATTTTTCTATTAAATGAGCAATTAATTCACTGGCATTGTGTATATGCTATAGTGAATTATGACAGTGATGAAAATAAAAAAAAATAATTTAACTTTTAAAATCAGAACTTTAATTTTTATTACATAAAAAGGTATTTTCGTAATAGGGTACAAACTTATTTTTTATAAATTTCTATACTAGAAACAACTAAAAGTTTGTTTGAACGCAAAGTTAAACAAAACCAGAAAGAAGGGTATCTTAGACTATGCCGAAGATGTAATACTCTTCACGCAGTCCCTAGAAAACGTTTTTGTGTGTGGGAACTTTACGATTCCTTAATCCTAGGATCTTGAAATTAACATGGCTAATGAATATGAATCAGAATGAACTTATTGTGTCCAAATTTCAAGGTGATAGCATCAAAACCTAAGAAGTTTTTATAATAAGAACATTAATTTGAGTAGGGGGCTTGTATGGGAGGCACCCCTGTTGATAGTCTGAGTTTTGAAATTTTAGTGGCTATGTATATGGGTCAAACACTTTCAGTTTTCAAATTTCATTTCGATAGAACAAAAAACAAAAAAGTTTATCTAATGAGAATGTTAATGTAAAGGGGGGTTTGGTGGTACCCCTCCTGGTATATCATAAAATATATATGGTATTAAATTCGAAAAGAATTTCCAAATATTGTATAAATATAAGAAATGCATTGAAGAAGATTAGCATTCAAGATACATATTTAATAATTTGTAAGTTCCCAATCATAAATATGGCCCACTGTATTACCATAGGCAAAGTGGACTCATATGTATATGTCTGTAAAACATCCTCCGGGAGTGATGAGGAAGCACATTGGATTGGGAGTGATGAAAGTTCAGAGAAATCCATTAGAAATGATACACCAAATTGGAAACCCTTAAAATAATTTTATTACGATAAAGTGATTACCAAAACACTGTGCTGTGTATGATCCAAAAGTGTCAAGACTTTTTCAATAAGTATATAGAAAGTAGCGCCATTTGTCAGAATTTGCCCAAATTTTGTAGAAATACAAAAAAATTATATCGTTTGCCGTGGTTGTATTTTTGATTTCATGTTGCAAAGAGCAAATATTACATTCTGTTTTAAACTTGGCATGTCTTCACAGAAACGTATTCGTAAGTTGCTGACAAAAGTTTATGGTGATGATTGTTTATCCCATTCACAAGTTCATGACTGCTATAAACAGTTCAAAGACGGTCGGGAGGATTTTTTTGATAGCGAGAGTCCATGCTAATAAAATCCGGCTAAAATGTAGGAGGTGCGATGAAAACACCTATTTGGTGAAGGCTGCAATCGTCCATGCTTGAAAATATCATTGTGGAAGCTAGAAGATGATCTCAAAATTTCATATGTCACAATTTATCGCATTCTGAACAAAATTCTGAACATTCGGAAGATCTGCGCTTGCTTTGTGCCGCACATACAATGCGCAGAGCCACCGATCATTCCTTCTACGCGATTTTTTAGCCAGCATCACAACGATCAACCACAGCCCGTATTCGTGTCATATGGCTCCTAGTGATTATTTCCTTTTCTCCAAGCTGAAAATAGTTATGAACGGAACGCGTTACGATGACAGGAAGGCTATCGAGAAAGCTGAGACATCGGGCCTCGATGAATGACATCCAGCAGTACTTTGAATCATTAATAGACCGTGCAAAGCATTGTATCGATTTGTAAATCATATACTTTGAATAAATTTAAATAAGAATAGAGATCTTTGCATTTCTCTTTACATATAAGAAAATTCCGAAAACTTTTGAAAAGCAACGTTTATGAAACTAAGATCACAAAGTCTCCACACGCTTATTAAGTCTAAATCTGGTTTGAGTACAAGGTATTACTGTTATATAAATCAGTTTGGACACATGGTTCCGATGCAGGAGATATGTTTTTTTTTTTATTTTTCAATATTTTTAATATATATCTTTATTAATAATAATAAACGGCGCTACAAAATAGGTTTTTTTCTTTAATGAAACAAAGAACCTTTTAAATTATATATCTAAAAAACTATTTGGATTAGTTTTCATTTTTGTTTTGTTTTTTGTTTTAAATTTAATATTAACCTACGACAAAAAAAAAAAAAAACTTTGCATTTTACTTTTTTGTTTATATAAACAAAAACAAAAAAACGAGAAAGAATCAATACAATAAAAATTTATAAAAAATAAAACAAATCAAAACAAAAGTGAAATTATTTTTTCATTTATATATGATATATATATGTATGTATGTATGTATGTATGTATGTAGTAAGTTATAAGTAATAGAATATTTATGTAGTTGTAGTTTCCTTTATAGTTAAAACGTAAACGTAGATAATAAAGCGATTTATATTGTATAATCAATATTTATAGTATGCATATCTTTTTTGTTTTTTGTGTGTTTTTGTATATGTATGTAAATCAACTGACATTTTTTTTTTAGTTATCCATAATAGTTAAATATGTGTATATAAAACTACAAAAATAAAAAAAAAAAAAATTTAGAAAAAATTCTAAAAACAAAAAAAAATTTGTATATTTTAAATTATTACAAAAAAAAAAAAGAAAAAGAAATGCAAATTTATTATTGTTATAAGCAACAAAAATATTATTTTGACATAACTAATCCCCAATTTATTATTACATATAGTTTTTGTAAATAAAAAAAATTTTATAAAATCAAATACTAAATTTTATAAACAATAAAATTCTAAACTTTGTTTTGTGTTATTTTCTTTTGAATAAAAAAATAATAAAGAATTTCCCATAAGCGTTTTTCTTTTAAATTATTTCAAAATTTTTTTTCTTTTCTTTTTTTTTTTTCCAAATTCAATAAGAATATTTAACCAAACAGAAAATAATATAAACTTAAAAGGAGGAGAAGGAGGAGGCGGCGGCTACATTGTTATGATGAGCAATGAGTAAAATATAATGTTCTGTAGAAACACAAATGATTATGGAAAAGAAAAACAAACAAATGTATGAATGAATGTATGAAAGTATGTTTATATGTCTGTATCTTCTTTCATTAATACGTATTTATGTATATATCAATTTATATAATTATTTATTTTTTTTATTGTGATTCAAGCTTAACAGAGCCTAAGAGCTGAGTAAAAAGGCTGGGCGGTGCATAATAAGAAGAGTTTAATCTTGAGTTTAATCTTGTGTTCATCTAATTCTTCATTCATTAGTTGTTGATTAGTTTAAGTTTGTAGCGAAGCAACTACAACTATAGAATTGTTTAAAAGTTTATGTGTTTTATGCATGTATGTATGTATATTTTAAAGGAAAAATAAAATCAAATCCCAATCAAAAATAAAGAGTTTGGAATTCATATATGTGAAATGAAAATGATAATGAGCATAAATAGTTGCTTTGGTTCTTTGCCGGCACAACGCAAGGCCGCCTTTTCCTTCCTTTATTCCTTTATTCCTTCATTCCATCCTTCTAGTCTACCTTCTTCATTATGATAAACAATCAATCAATTGATCAATGAATAAACATAATCATCATTATTAGCAGCAGCAGCAGTTGCAGCAATTGAGCACTTTGTTTTTGTTCCAATAAGTAAGTATTAGGTAACATTATTACTTAATATATCTTTGCTATATACAATTTGGAAGGGTTTCCTTTCTGTGTTTTACTGTATTTTCTTTTTAAAAGATTTTTCAAAATCCTTTTTCATTTTGTTTTATGTTGTGTTGTGTTGTGTTGTACGAGTATTGTGTTGAAATGCGTGCGTGCGTTATTTTTTGAATACTATGTTTTATGTATGTATGCATGCATGCGTGTGAATGGGTGAGTGTGTATAGGTTTGTATATTTTGATGTGTGTATTTAGCAAAATGCTATAAAAATATCTTAATTTCATTCTCTCTCTTTTTTCTTATTTCTTTGCTTTTTGCCTTAGCCTTTGTTAAATTTTTTTTTTTTTTCTTTTAAATTTTATAAATCTACATTCATCATACAATCCAATGTAATCCTTGTGTTTCCTTAATCCTTTTTAATGCGTGCCTGTAAGAAACAATAGAGAATGCCTGCCTGAGCCATAACATCAACTGTACTAGCAGCAAGTGGATCTTTTTGTTTGACTTGTGTTTGACCAGGACGCAATAATGTGGGTCCAAAGACCATAGCCAAATTATGTAATGACATTTTGTTCTCTGATTCCTTTTCATGAACCCTGAGAAATTTTGGAAGAAACCATTAAATTAAAATATAACTTGCAGATGATATGCAATAGTATGATGTGTTGATGTTTTACCTTATTAAATGATCCAATATATGATTAATGGAAGCCTTGTTTGCTGTTGGCAAATCTTCAAATACTTTGAGTAATTCATTGATGCGTGCCACTTCATTATTATTACTGAACGCATTAAATGTCTCGAAGAATTTCGGATAGAGTAGATCGGAGAAGAGTGCTTCGGGTAATTCACGTAAATACGATTTTAAAATGCCGGTAACTGAATGTATATCGACTTCTTTGAGTAATTGTTCAGCTTCATAGGCATCTAAAATATAAAGACACCAAATATAATTAATATATGTAAATGTTAAATAAATTTCAATTTAAAAAAAAGAGTCAAATTTGTCATATACACAGAATCCCAATGCTCAATCAACACTATTGCCAAACATCAACAATCAGAAAGCGTTTTCCCCATCCATAAGTTATCAAGGGAAGACCTTCTTAGATAATGTGTGGTTGCAGAGACAATATAAAAACACACCCTGCTCAATACTTTTTTGAATAATATCAACAATAATAAATTAATATGATAACAATAATATATCTACTATTAAGTAGTAATTCGTCCTGTGAGCCCATTTATAGAGCATTTACACTGAACCGAATCTGAAGCGATTAAACGTGAATCGTTTTTGGATTTACACTGTTGATTCAAATTCAGAAACAGCTTGTGGTTGTTTTCTGATTCAATGGCCGATTCAATGCTGAATCGATTCAACTTCAGTGTACATGGGCTATTAGTCAACGTGCGCGCAACGTTCCATTTGAATTTGAATGTATAACCAAAACAAAAAACAAAAAAATAAAAACTGTTTCTGAATCTGAATCGTCAGTGTAAACACAAAAACGATTCACATTGAATCGCTTGAGATTCGCATATTAGTTATACGCCCTTACACTTATGACTTTAAAATGTGTTATGTTCTATTTTCTATATTTGATGAAAAAAACGTATACCGGCATGAAAATATCATGTCATAAATAAGTAAATTATATCCATTTATATATGAAACCAACTTAACAGATATTAAAAATCACATCATCATATAAAAACTATAGAATACCACTCTGGCGCAGTTTCGCCAACATTACCAATAGTTAACTCGCTTCCTACGAATCTCTTCCCCCCCAACCAATCTGTCAATTATGCAATGTTGTCCTAATTATATCCCCCATCCTTTTTTAATGCCTTACATTTCAGCTCGAAAGATGCAAATATCTGCATCCCAAATCAGTTACAGCTCTGCGCCGATCCGATCTATATCTCTTCAAGGAATGAATAAAATCATAACATCTTTTTTCCAAAGAAAGTTGATTTGACTTGCATATGATCTTAACAAATAGTGTGTAATTTTGTTGTTGGGTATCCCAAGATTGCACACAATTTGTTATTTGAATATCTCGGAATATCCTCAACTTTTTTTCGTGAGAGATTTGTCAATTATTATTATTCGAAACATGCATTAATTCATTCTCTTCTGTGAAGGCAAAAAAAGATCTAAACAAACAGCATATCTCCTGTAAATACTATATAAGCTTAAGGCCTTAGTTGCTACTGCCTCAAACGTCTATTTTTATTTTTTAAGTTTGGTGTAATTTTAAATTATTTAAAAATTCGTTGATACTTTTAGTTGGGACTGTTGCAATTAAAGACTATAGTAAATAAGACAAAAGCTTGGGCGAAATTTTTGCAAATTTGTGTAAGAACCAGAAAAGTAAAATAGACTCCATATTAGATTAGGAGGATTACCGCCCATTTACTTCAAGACTGTCATAACTCAAAAAAACAGCATTTCGAGAAAATCGCATTTAAAGGTTTCAATTTGCTCACAAATTGGCTTATTATAAAAGAAATATTCTTTTCTCACGCGGAGAGTATGTATGCTATTTTACACAATATAAATCATCAAAAATCATGTTGTTTGAGTTATGACAGTTTCGAAGTAAATGAGCGATATGTATTTATACTCACGGTGACAGTATTGAAATTAAATCGTAACTAGATTGCGATTGCTTAATACTACTGAATACAACCAGCTGCAAATAACTAACAAATAATACCCAAGAGCTGGTAAGTGAAGTCGCTACGAAAGGAGCTTCCAATGATCTTTGATGTTTCACAACAAAATAATATTACAACGATGGCTTGCACAAAAGAGCTTAAGAGACGCTGCAAGGGCAAACTCGGAAAGGTATTTATTTATTTCGGCTCAAGAATTTTCATTGTAAAGTTATTAAATAAAGATCAATATAAATTATGAAACATCAGATCATTTGCAAACAGAAACTGCAGACTAATCAGCGAAAAAATTCTTGGAATTCCCAATGAAAATCAGAATATTTTAGGAGCTGTAATTATGGGGTTTATTACCAATCCACAATATTGAGCTTACTAGCTCCAGCACTTCTCTTTCTTACTTTACTCTAAGCCTGCATATATATGACGTATGTACTCTTGTACACGAAACAAATCCATTTAATCATAAGTGTCCATAATATTGTTTAATGGAAGCTACATACGAAGCTAGAAATTTGAATTTAGTTATGTAGTTAAAACTCTTCTACTTATGGCAATTTTGTAGAAGAAATCCTAAAAGTTTAAATTGGCTATTTTCAATATTCGATAATTGAGCCCGTACGACTAAGGTTTACATATAATTTATCTAGAATTATGTATA
The DNA here is from genome assembly GCA_037040105.1 of Amiota albilabris. Taxonomy (NCBI): domain Eukaryota; kingdom Metazoa; phylum Arthropoda; class Insecta; order Diptera; family Drosophilidae; genus Amiota; species Amiota albilabris. The sequence goes on along the minus strand of JBANCV010000488.1, from coordinate 27,301 downwards.
GTACTTATAGTCAAGTCTCCATCAAATATTCTTAATGACAAACAATTTGTACACTTACCAGATTCAAAAGATTTTTTCAATTTAGCTAAATCAGATGCAGAGCCACTAACACGATAAATGCCAACCTCAAGCATACCACGGCGTTCCACTTCGCGAATGCAGGCACTTATAATGAAGGGAATGTCACGCTTTTCACGTCTGCAAAAATTAGTTAATAATCATAATTAGAATGTGATTGAGATTAACAATACTTTATCGAAATTTGAAATTCGTTTATTTACTTTAATACTTGACTCATTTTAACACCAAATAGTGCGCCCGGTTTGGATGTTGCACGACACAATTCACCTGGCACAAAACGTAATTTTGTGCTCAATTCCAATGTTTCACCCAATTTTATTGAGCGCGGCTGTGTAGTCTCTTGCAGCCAGCTACAACTTAACTATAGTAATCGATATAATAAAATTGTATGTTAGAAAAATAAAAAAATGAATGAATCATTTGAAAATATTTTAATTACCCTTAGAACATGTTTGGCTTTTAATAGAGGACGCTCAAGTGCTTCGTATAATAAAATGCGTATATTTTGACTACCCTCGAGTTCGATCACAAATGTTTCGTTCCACAATGGATTGATACTGCGACAGATCATTTTTGTTGTGGCTTTACGGAAATAATGTCCATATGAGTCTACCTCAATGCAAATATACAAATCTGCTGGATGTTCCAGACCACTTAGACCTTGAACAGTGAAATGTAAATCACCGACAAGTAAACTTTCATCGTTTTTATTACGCATCAGATAGGAACCCATTTCAGTCTTCATGCCCTTCTGCATGGCAACAATGAATGCAGTGACATCCAATGAATTGATCGTATTAGCACCAGGCAGATTACAATTTTGTTTCAATGACATTATCGATTCGATCCATTGGGAACGTTCAAAATCTGAACTCAAGAAGAAAGTTATGGTTTTATTATTTGTCTTGTTGCCAATGCGAAAGACTAGATTTGGTGATGCCAACACCAATTGTGATTCCAGATCAGCCAATTTACGTCGATATTTATCGTTTGTGCGAACACCATTCGCTTTGCCTTCTTTTTCTTCCATTATGACTTGATCGCGTACCGAACGTAAATTCTTCTTCAGTTGCGATATATTAGCTGGACTAGATTCTTTTAGTTCGGCACTTGTATCGGTCTCCTCAAATACGATCACATCCTTCAATGGTATAAACCATTTCAATTCATAATCGAAATCAATGCGTTCACGACCCAATGCCTTATGTTTGGCACATGCAATCACATCATTGAATAGAAACAAATGGCGCAACTTTCGATGGCTATCGACCAATTCAACAATGAAAGAGTTTCGCACCATGCGTCTTAAATTCTTGTTCGATTCACTTGGTAACCTTTGATTAACCACATTGAACTGATTGAGGAACATGTGTATGGTCTTTTGTGCTTTACGCAACGGTTGATGATCTGGATGATTTGGTGGTGTCTCATGCAATAAATCATTAAAGACAAGCGCATTGATTTGAACCCGAGCCACTGGCTTATGTAGAAGATCTTCCAGTGTCAATGATTGTTCCGTTTGCAAATTCACCACAATAGTTGATACGATTTTCTTAAATTGTGGATTATTAGCACTACATTTCTTTACAGTCTCAATTGCTTGACCATAATTGTGTAAAAATGCACTATATAAATCAAACATATCCGCTAAACGTTTAAATGTTTCACCAATTAAAACATCACCACCTTCATGGGCAACCGTTGCCTTTAGATCAGCTAAAAACGCTGTATGCACTTCAAAAAGTTCATCAATCTTAAAAAATATCGCATTCTCCTCATCTTCTTTAATCACAGGTTGTGATGTTCCAAGTGTCGCATGAATTGCACGTTTATACTGCAATGGAAACAAATATTAAATAGATTATATTTGTTATGATAATGATATACGATTATTATTGGATAGAATTACTACTCACTTGTATCATTTTATTCAGACATTCTACGTAAATAGTTTCACTTTGTATAATGCCATTTAATATAGAACGAATTTTAGCGCCTCGAGCATTACCAGAAACCTATAAAACGACACAAAATACAAAATTATAAATATTTTATACATAATATACAAATGATACATACATTCTATGTAGTATATCACATTCGAGTGTTTATTACAATAATTAATACATAAAAAATGCTATAAAGCTTTGTTTTCTATTGTATATACAGCTAAAATGCATTTAAGGACTTTACAACTCAACATGAAAATAGGCTGGCAAACCAAAACCAATGACAAAATGTCTTATAACAAGCATACTAGATATACTTAGTATTGTATACATACCATACATACCAAAGATGATTATTTACATATGTACATAAATTTATATTGGATTGTTCAAAAAGTAGTCTGATTTCTCAATAGAATTATTAACATGTCAAATGTTTGCGCGCATTCTGTTGTTGAAATTTTGTTATATAAATTGAAGCAAATCGATTGAGTTTTATTTTGGGAACCAGAAGAATTTTGAAGAGTATATTCGCCATATGACTTATTAATTCCACACAGAGGGAAAAAGTTTGTAAGGCAAGACGTTAGTTGTTTAAGGTTCATGACGTAACTAATGTTACAGGTATAGAAATTAAGTAATATCATCCATCATACACTGAAATATTCGGAGCTCAATCAATTGGTAAATTGGACAATGCAACATAAGTTTCATCATATGACAGATATTGTTGCATATTGGTTGGCATAGCCCGGACCGTGTGTCATCAGACTACCACCTATTTCACTCCTTGAATGGTAGATGGATAGATGAAACATGTTTGTCTTTAAAGCTTATGAAATAATATAGTGGTCAATATAACATTGATTTATCGACATCACTTCTTGATCAAACCATAATTAATAGATACTGTATACATATGTAGATAAATGTAAGTATGAATATGAAACAGAAAGAGCACAACAAAACACAGAATAAAAACAAAAATCTTAATTTGCATATCCACACCAAAGCATCCAAGCAAGGATCAAAATCAAATTAAACAAAAAAGACATTAACAAAAATCAAAAAAAAAAAAAAAAATATATAAACAAACAAATAAATACTATAACACAAAAAAAAAAAAAATCTTGTTCTAATATAAAGAATTGATTGCATTTGTTCCAAATGAAAGTACTCACGAGTATCGCCGAAACTAAATTCTGTTGAGTAAAAATTTGCATCAAAAAGAGAGAGAAAGAGAGAGAGAGAGAGAGAGAGAGAAAGAAAAAAATATGGTTAGTAATGGATATTATTAGTAAGTAGTTCTTAGTAAATATGAGTTCAATTACAAAAATCTCAAAAATCAAATCACAATGGGCGGTTAATCAGTTAAGTTTAATGAGGGAATTAGCGCTTATATATCTCAACATTAAGTCAGTCAATAATAAGCCTTTCCCACAATCCTGGAATTGTTTTTTTCTACATTAATTCTGATTTTCCCTTTATTTTTGTTATTCAACTTCAACTTCGATTTACCGAAGATTTTATAATAATTCAAGTTAAAATAAATAGATCGGTCGATCGGTGGACTGCCTTTTGGCAATACAATTATTATTATTATTTTATTTCTGAAATGGACATAACTATGGTATATGACAATAATTTAGTTGGTCAGACACAGAGTTCAACCAATATTGTTTCCACCTTATCAAATTTCAGCATTTTCAATTCTTTGTCAAACTGGTCCATGAATATTTATGAGCCAATCAGCTTCAGTTTAGTAAATAAATCAGTTGACAGATTGTACTAAAACTTGCTAGCACTACTAGACGCCCTTGTGTAATCAAAACGTAAAGCATCCCTAGTTGGGATCAGAGGGCACCCTCAGCCTATGAAAATATCTAAGGAATCCACGAGAGCCAGGTCTCCTAGTGACAATTTTATCAAACTGCCCGAATACTCAAAGAACGATTTCCCCAAGAAGGTGGGTTCACCTACCAAGAAGAGCAGTGCAATTACACCTGTTATTCCCTCGGATTCTTCTTCATCTTCACAATTGCAACAGAAATTATGATGTAGAACGTGCATCCTTTGGGCCATCAATCCAATTGTGTCCGAATCAGTTTGTTGTTTAAGTGGAGGAGCTCAAATGTCCGTTTCAGTTGGTAGCAACGGCATAGTGTTCTAGCGACAGTGCCACCAATCTCATTCGCCCACTGCATGATTGATAGCTCTACGCTTCCAGTCCTGAAAAGTTGTCTTGTAGAGGTCGATGAATATCAGGAACTGCTAAAGAAACAGGCAATGCCGATCCCCTTTTAGCACACATATCCGCCATCTTTATTCCTAGATTAGCGTTATTGAGTGCTGCCGAGCTTGGTTAAGAACTGCCACCGTACTACGATTAGTCTTGCTCTTGTTGTGGCACGACAGAGCTTTGATCTCAGCCTGGCTGTCAACATAAATCGATATGCCCCTTAGTGTTTATCAACTTTGCTGCTTACCATACCATATAGATCTCTGCAATCACAGGTACCCTCTTCCTACTTAAAGCCGACTGTATATATTGAAAGCTTGGAATCTAGTGTCAAAATTATCATTCCCATTTCAGTTTCGGCACGCAGTAGTCACATTATGTTTTCCACCGATACTTCTTGCACTCAATGTATATGTGAACTATATGAAATATTATGCATACCGTTTGATGATTCGTCGGAACGGGGACAATCACATATAGAATTATAACCGATTGTTCCATCAGTTCTTCATCGATATATATGTCAAATTCAAAACGGAACGTCTGACATCAGCAAAAATTGCGTACCGAAGAATACATTTATCTGCGTGATGCCACGAATATTTCCATCTACATCTAAATATAATGTCGTTCGACTCCAGTCCTTCTGGTTATTACATATTGTATACCTTCTACCATATAAAACTTTATATACCTAAGGTGGTAAAAGATTTAACTCCTTACCACAGTATAGAGACTATAATATACCAAATTTGAAATCAACTTGTTCTGCTTCGAATCAGAAGATTTTTTGAGTTAGGAACTGAGTACTCCTTGTTTTAATTTTAATATTCCGTATAACAGTAAATGTTTTTGTCATAATAATGAAATTCTGCCTCTACATAATATGAAACTGCAACGAATGACACAGTCCCGGTAAACAAGGGACAACGCACGGAAACGGTAGGAACTTAGTTGCCAAACTAATACAATATTTCTTGTTTTTATAGTATTAGAAATATGTTGAAGGTGTTCGAAGTAACTGCATGAAACAAGTTATAAAAATCGTTAATACAATCAATGTTGATTATACTTATTAGACCCGATACTTTTCATATAAATCATATGTCTGTATTTATTTTTTTGTGTATGATCCACACAATTCACTACTTCTGAATTTTAGCTAAACATCTTTAGTGTGGTAAAAATTAATATATCTGTTTAGACTCATTATAGTCAGTTTTGTAAGTTCAAGATGTTAAAATATTGAATAATAAATAAAAATATATTGGTAATACTAACATAGTACAGACAGATCTGTGTAGTGTGAAGTCAATTAAAACAATTAACTTTATTACCAAATTTCTAAGATAAAAATAAACTGTTAGATCGGATCATCAATTTACTGTATATGCATTTTAAATATATTAAGAAAAAAGCTTCTATATAATTTAGAATCCTGTAAAATAACTTAATAATACAGGTCGGAAGTGGATAACAACTTTCCCTAATAGAAAAGTTTAAAGCGAATCCATTAATCTATTATATATGATATATACATATATCTACCAATTCAAGAATTAATCTATCAATCTTTGTTTTTTTGTATAATTAAAAGATAGTCATAAGAATAACACGATTTTGATACTTTATTTCATCAAAATCAAAGCAATAATAATGTCATTCAAATCTTACTATAGTTATAGTGGAAATACATACTCTGTGAAAATTTTAACTGCCTATCTATTACGGTTTATGAGATACAGCCCGCTGACAGACAAACAAACAACGGAAGCTTAGTAATAGTATCTATATATATATCCAATATTGTACTTTATCAAAATTTTAAATTTGATTCCGGATATAAATTGAAATTGTCTAGGCATACTTTCTAAAAAATCTCCATCAAATCTTAATCATAACTAGGAAGGAGAGCTGCAATAATTTAAATAAATCAGACTATATATATATAAGTAACAAACTTCCTGGACAAGAATATCTACATATTTTTTAGTGGGCCAAAACCAATAAGTCTTCTACTTATGGTTAATTTTCAATAAACCAAAATCTTATGATATGAAAAAGAGAAGACATGGTGGTTAAATCTTGTTATGTGCCTATTAATTAGTAGATTTCGGTTCTCTGATATTTTCTTTTTGTTACAAATTTCATGTCATATTAATTAAATGATGTCTTAATGCAGCATTGTAAAAGGTTTAATAATTATCGTATAAAAAAATAGAGAATTCTACATTGTATAACAGTGGATAATACAATTCACTCACTTTACGTAATGCTCCAGGTGTCTGCGAGCTATGCTCGTCATGGGATATGGTACGCAATATGGGAGGCCCTTCGTATTCGCCTTCACTATCCAATGAACTCGAACGGGTTTCATTGCTTTGACTGTGGATATGATACTATTAGAATTGATGTTCCTACTACTTTTCTAGATTAATAAGTTTTTTACTTACTGTAAAAAGTAGTCAATATTGACATAGTTCGATGTACGTCCTGGAGATTCGGGATCTGTAACACTTGTTTGACTGCTGAGATGTGCCGCAGAGCCCATAGGCAATGTACTGCCCGGTGTAGAAAGATCATCACGACTAGATGATGAGCCAGTTCTGCCTGGCTTGATATAAACATATTCACCTTCGCCATTATCCAGTGGCACAGTATCATAGTATGGTTCATTATCATGTGGTTGGGCAGCCTTAGCGCTATCCGAACTAAGTGATGAAACTGATTCGTAGCTCTTAATCTGCGGTTATTAAAATATTATATCTACATTGTACATTTGTTATTTGTATTACTAACCACTTCTGATATGCCTTGAGATGCAAGCGATTCTTTGGAACCGGCACTGCGTTGTTGTTGTTGTTGCTGCTGGTGCTGCTGCTGGTGTTGTTGGCTACCATTTTCAGCATCTGTTGCCTGTAATGAATTACGTGATCTCTTATCCAAACTACCAGTAGAATTGCTATCCACATTAGTGAATTTTGCTGTTTTTTGTGTAAAGCTGCCCGTAGGCGAAGCGCCCACCTGATTAATATTATTGCGTCCAGGTCCAGTCATTGCACGACTTGGAGTCGATGCCGTTCTCCCTAAGCTACCTGAGCCGCTGTTACTGCTATTTGTTGACGCACTTGATGTTGTCGTTGCTGTCGATCCTGATGATGATGATATTACATTGCCAGCTTCACTGCGTTTTGTCTTTTCTAAACTCTCTGATTTTGCTACTTTACGGCCAAGTTCTTCCATTAGTTCAGGTGTATTACCAAATTTAATCAGTTCAGGTGTGGTTCTTCTATTTGATGCAAACAATTTTGCATCTAAATTCTCATTGGATTTTTGTCGTAGTCGATCTGAAGGCTTTATATTACGCTCTAATGAATTTCCTGGACTCTCCGAAGAGCTGAAACTACCCGAACTGCTTGGCAATGGCATGGAACTGCCAATGAATGGTGTCTCACGTTTAGGCGATGACGACAATTGTCCTGGTACAGTTGGTGGCTCAACACGTCGTATATTTTTTGGCGGAGGCCTGCAAAAAATAACAAAATAAGTCGATTAGGCTAAATATGGTCAACGGCACAACGGCAATCCAATTATTACTATCATTACCTGGGTGGCATGCGTTTCTTGGCATCAAGATGTGAAGTCAATGCAGGAGACAATGGTGGTGCTGTGGGTTCCATTTTATTACCCCTACGCTCAAAGCTACTAAACGTTGAAGTACTTGTAGCCTCAACATTATTTCCACCAGATGGTGTTAGACTATCATCGCTATCCTTATCTTTAGACTCTTTTACCTCAATAACAGTCACAAAATGTGACACTGAAGTCGATGAAGTGGATTTGCGTTGTTGTCTTTCAATTAAACTTCCTTTCTGCTGCAGTAGTTGATTATTATTTTCATTTGCATCCCCACCGCCGCCACCACCACCACTAGCGGCAGCAGCAGCTGCTGCTGCTTCACGTTTGCTACCTATGGATGCAGCTAATTCAGTAATGCACTGCTGAAGTGCCCCATTCTTTTCATTGCGCACATCTTTCTCTGTTCCAATATCTTTGTCCTCCCTCTCGCCATCACCACCAGAATTACTGTCAGTGATATTGGCGTTGCGTTTGGCTGAAATTCCAAGTGTTGTTTCACCGCCACTACTATTATTGTTGGTATGCGTTGTTCCTGTTGTTGTCGTTGACGTTGTCGTGTATTTGTTATCAGAGTTCAAAGATAATCTGTTGGTTTTATCTTTGTTGTCGTTGGCGCCAATGCCAACGCTATTTGATTCACGTAAATTTAGACTTGATTTCTGTGCGAATCCAATGGGTTTTTAGTGTTTTTCGTTTAGTTTTAGTGTTGGACATCGTCATTATCATCATCATTATTGGTTTTGTTTGTTTATCAATAGAGAAAACACGCCACGTACAATACGAATTCATAGAGAAGAAAAGCAAAAAAAAAAAAAAAAAAAAAAAAAAAATAATTAAAAGAAAAGAAAGAAAACATTTAAAAATCAATTAACCATAAGAAAGACTTAACATAGTATGTATAAACAAAACAAGTTAAAATGATGTATTCGGTTATGTAGTTAAGTAGTACGACTATAGACAATTAAATTCCCTTAAATTAAAATTAAGAAATCCAATATCTCTAAAACTTAAGAAAACTATATTGTACTCGTAATTTTCTATATTTGTCTTCACATGACCACTTTGACCCCGATGTTTCATGTGAAATCTGGATGAACAGACGAACGCTTGGAACAATTATTCATAACAATATGGATTATATTTATTCTTCGTTAGATCTTCCACTTCTACTGGTTACATATTTTGGAATAAAATAGATTATGCACCACCTACATTTTGGTTATATAATTGTTAAACGGGTGTAAATACAAGCAGTCACAAAAACCAAGAATATTTAAGACAACTTTAGCACATTCATTCATGGCTTCATGGTTTTTTAGTTTTCCGCGTCTGTTGTGACAAATTTCCAAGAACGTCTGGCTTGACTATGCATAGTCATAGACTTAAAGAAAAAGCATTGCATTTTAAAGCTTTGGTATGCCAAACACGAAACAACTTTAGCTACGACAAACAAACAGTCAATCACACAAAGAAGTACACACTGACTAGAATTCGCAGACATTAAAATAAATTCTAAAAAATAGAAATAATAAGAGAAGAAATTTCTAAAACTGAAATTATCCCAAGGCAACAAACAAATATCATCTGACTAACTCGAATTAAATGAAATTTTGCACGAAGCTTTTTTTTTAGCATACGCAGTTCATTTGTCGGAATCAGCCGGATCGGACCACTAGGAGGGGTACTTCCCATAGAAAAACCTTTTTCGGTTTTTGTGCAATCATCTTGAAATTTAGACAAAATATATTTCTGATCCATATTCATCAACCATGTAAATTTCAAGAGACTAGGATTGCTAGGGGATGCGTGAAAATTATTAAATTTTCGGCATAGTCGAAGATACCCTTCTTTCTGGTTTTATACTCATATTGGACTACAAAAATAACTATACAAATACAGCACATACATATTAGAAGAAGAAGAGCATGGATAAATTCTTTCCAAAAAACAGTCTCGTCTCAATAGTTCATAATCAAAATAAAGAAATTTCGATAAATCAGATCATTTTGGGAACTATACTATTTTAATTGTATAGGAATTATTTGAAGAGCAACACAGACCAAATTCATTCTGTTCATATTCACGAACAACGGACTTTATATTGAAATAACAGGATCATTCTTATATTCAATAAAAGAATCGATATTTATGGCCGAATTTAACTTATTGGACCACAAATTAGGTGTCCTCTGGCACTCTGAGATCCATGTCTATCGATATCATGACTAAGACGAAATTCATGTTCAACAGACGATTCTGAAAGAACTCCATGATCTTGTATTAGACCTCAAGATCATCATTCTGAGGATAGATTTATACGAACATACAGTGCCTTTAGTTATGTTAGTTTAGTGGATAAAGGGAAGAGCAAAAATTAAGAGAAAACTGAATTGAAGCCAAGTGTCGTGTATTGGAAAAGCAAAACGGAATGTTATTTAGTCAGTAGTTTCAAATTTAAAATTCACATTAAATATATATGGTAAATAAATCTTTTAAATATATTTTTCAATACAACATATCTAAGAAATTAGATTTTAATTAAAAGCAGATAAAACTTAGTTTTTTATAATAAAATTTCAAGACTCTTTAAGGCAATAGACTGAGAAGTCTATTATAGTGTAAATTACTATTATAAAATAATATTTTACTGAATTTTGGTTAATATATTTAATTTTTAAATAAACATTTTTGCATCTATTTCATATACTGTGCAATGGCAAGGCGAGGCAACAAAAAAGTGGCAACGACAACGAAATATTTTCATGAATTGTGGTAAAAGTAAACCACCACCAATGTCCAATGAATGAACTTGGATTTAGTCAAATGAAAAAAATTTGCAAAACAAAATTATAGAAGGTAATAGCTAGGCGTAGACACATATGTATACAAAAACATATGTATCGACATATGTATCTATTGTATAAGAAACGATAACAGAGGGTATGAATGAATGAATGAATGAATAAGTGAGTGTGAGTGTGTGTGTTATGGGTAACAAATCCAATCATATTCCATACAACAACAAAAGCAGCAGCTCCACTAAATTCCATTGAGGCGCAACAATAATAATTTTGAAATACATATGTGAATCAAGTTTAACGATCGAACGAACAGAGGAGGCAGATAGATAGACAGAGTCATGGACAGGAAGGCAAGACGGATCAAGAGTTTTACCGCCAAAATATATATGTATGCCCCTATTCTATGACTGACGCTTGCAGCTAAAGTCAGTCATAGTCAGTCAATCATATAATATAATAATAACAAGAAATGGTAATATGTAATAGGAAAATATATTAATTGAATAAGTGAACGAATAAGCCCCAAAAAAAAAAAAATAAAAACTCAATTGTCGAACCAATGTGAGTGAGTCATTTTTCCATTTCTAATCTAGCAAAAGGGGAGCTGTGCTTCCGCTAGAGTCTGAGCCAATGGCAACCATCATAGTTCCTAATAGTAAAAATGCCGCCATCAACATCATCATCATTGCACGGTCTCGCTCTCAATTCGATTTAACACATGAGAAATTACACTTGTCGTTTAGCTGTTTAAGATACATCATCATCATCATCATCATCATCATCATCATCATCATCATCACCATTAACATGTTAATGTCGTCAGTCATTGTAAAATTTTAGTATATTTTTTGCACAAATCAACAAATGAATAAATAAATAAAAACTTCACACTTTTTTGTTTCCTTAGTTTATTCTATTTTTTTTTTCTCATTTAAGCGATAAAAATTTATCGTTTTCTAACTTTTGATAAGACACGACCCTCATCATTATCATCATCATGATCATCAACAACATCAACAAAATGATCATGATCATCATTATTATTGATTTATTTGCCTTTTCAATATAAATTTTAATGCAATTTTTACCCACCCCTCGTTTCCATAATTTGAATTTGTCTTTAAATGAAGACGACATTTTGCATAGTCTACGATGATCTTTTTAGTTTAATTTTTTTTTTTGTTTTTTTTTTTTGAATTTTTATTAGATATTCAATTGTCAATGATTAACATTGAATCGTTGGTGGTTTCGATCAAATTTTATTGTTGAATTTCTTTATTAATTGATACAATAGTATTAAAAACTTCATTGTAGTGTTGCTTGCTACCAAAACACCATTACACACTATACCACACTATAACAAAACTTTCAATCAACCAACCAACCGATCGATCGACCAAATAAACAACCGACGACGACTCATTCACTCGATCGGACCGAAATAATACCGAACCGAAAATGATCTTGTGAATGTGTGCGATGCCGTACCACTCACTTATTCTGCTCCATTCTACTCTACTCTCAATTCGAGCCGAATTTTCTTTTATGAATTTTACGTAACTTTTTTTTTTTTTTTTCTATCTTTTCTATATTTTAACTTTGATTTCTTTTTATATAGTATAAATTATTGTATATTGTATTCTCTTTCTTTATTAATGAAATTTTTTTACATATTTTTCATTGTATTTTTTTTTTTTTCTTTTTGTTTGTTCACATTAAAACATTGTGAAACTATAGAAGAAAAAAAAAAAAAAACCCAAAACTCTCTTGTAAATATATTAATTCGTTTCATTGATAATTGCTTTCAACTTGAGAGTTAATACTCAACTGGTATCTGGTCAGATGAGAGCAGAGTTTGTAATTACCAATTTTGTAAGCGCTTAAACAACAAATGTTAATTGAATTGAAAAGAAAACAATTTGAAATTATTCTTAGTTTTTTTTCTTTTATATTGAAATAATAATACAAAATAATAAGATTTTTTTAATGAACGTTTGAACGTTCGATGATTGATTCAGAATGAAGGTTGATAGTTAGCGAGGGTGAGAGAGTTTGATAGAGAAATAGGGAGAAATGCAAAAAAAAAAAAAAAAAAAAAAAAGGATGACACTAATCAAGTAATACTTGAAAACTAGAAAAGTTCAAATTGAAATTGTCTAATTGAAATAGAATGTAAATTAATATAATACTGTATTATTATTATGTACATATGTACATGTATAGACAATTGATGGCAAAGAGATACAGAAATAAACAATTGTGGTAACAATCTTCATTCTAACAACGTCAATCAATATAATCACGACGAAACCACGGAACACAGAGCATAAAGCACGGAATTATTGGTTAAAAATATGGGTAGGCAGGCGGCAGTAGCTGATCACAGCCCACATACAATCACAGTACACTTTATAGATAAGATGCAAGTTGTAAATACATGGGTGTATGTGGTTTGCTTTATAAATATATTTATTATTAATAAAAGATATTGTAAAAAAAAAAAAAGAAAAAAAAATACAAGAAGAAACCCACGAAACGCAACGAACGAACGAACGAACGAACGAATGAATGAATGAATAACAACTGAACTGAACTGGACTGGGGACTGGACAAAGAGTGAGCCTGACTGCCTGCCTGCCTGGTATAAGAACCGAACCATGCATGCTCACAATTGTTTATTGGTCCTATTGCCGAATTAGAGAGCGTTTGACTGACTGGCTAAAAATTTATATATGAACTCATAGAGACTAAGTAGTATTACATATTATACCATATCAGACAGTTAAAGGTTCCAGAGAGAAAGAGGTACATACTCTGCTAGCTAGTAAAACAACACAAGCTAGAAGTGCAGATAAGATAAAAAAATATACACAGACATATATAAAAAAATAATGTGTAATATTAATTATGATTTTACTGAAGACCTAATACCCTTCATATGCAGGAACTTTTATACCATAATAAGTAATATTGAACTTTCATCATCAGTCCAATTAGTTTAAATTTTGAGGATCAATTTATTGCATATGACATTTAAATTATGAAGAGACTAATAGACAACTAAACAACATGATCTATGTACATATATATTTGAAGACCAAGAACTCCAAATTTGTACGTTTGATTTTAGAAAATTTAAAATGGGAAAAATTCTCTGTACTTCAACAATTTCCAATGTATGAGTATGATTCTGAATGGCTTTATGATTGTACAATTGATATAATTTTAACACTAGATCTATTTTGCAATAGATTCCTGTTTTATATACAAAGTATGTAATTATACCCATACCATCCAGTAATCTTAGAACTCTACTACAGAATTCTTTTTTATTGACAATCTAAGAACTGTTAATGATTAACAAAAGGACTTTCATTAAGTTTAAAGGGTATAAAAATATAAACACACACACACACATACAGATATAGAAACATACATATACATATCTATAAATTATCTTAATATACACATGTCCGTACGTACATATATGTTTTATAGATGACACTCAATACTTCATTGTTTTCACTCTCATTTGTTTTCTCTCTATCTCTAGTACACGAACACACACACACACACACACACACACACACATTTAGGAACATGTCTATATTTCTGGCTACATATACATATGTGGGGGTTTTTTTTTTGGAACCTTTCGGGGGTATAAGGGTTTGTCAAGCAAACAAGATTAGCACGCAACATTATATTGCAACTCACTCAATGCTCAAAGCTCAGTACGAGTATATTGAACTATGCATAATGTCAGTGAGAACTGTATAGAACAATAGCTATTTGTTGACAACAACAATACCAAAATGTCTCTACTCCCTACTATTGCTGCTTATTCTGGTGGCTACTATAACGACAAAGTAGTCATTCCGTCCCGTCTCTCTCTCTCTCTCTATCACTGATAAGCAGCCAATGACACCAAAACAATCAAAAGAGTTTCTTTCTATAATATTGTATTGCTGAATATTCTGTAAGCCTGTTAACCTCATAGTGGTTAATTAGTAAGTTGAGAACTGTAATTTGAATAATAGATCGATCGGTTAGACGATCATCTTCTCCAAAAGAGTAAATACTGCTTATAATATTGACCAACTACTATAAAGTTTCTAACGATGTAAAAGGCAGGAATAGTCAAACTACCAACCTGACCAACGTCAGGTGACCTTGAGGCTAAACAACTATTTGGAAGGGTCCAGAAAAACAGCTGTAGCATGGAATCTAGAAGAGACCGGAAGTTGCATTCTTGAAGTAAAATATAGGCAAAAGATCTATGCTAAATTTAATGCTTTATCATGCACGCATTTTTCTATCTCAATTTTCAATTAAATTGTTGGCAGAATGCATCATACACACATATTACATGTTTATTACTTGACCTGCTGAATCTCAAAATTTTGGTGATTTAATCCTTTCGATATAGAAAAACTTAGAAAATCCGTAAGATTGTAAATGGGTGGAAGAAGGCCCATTCTAAAGATTATATTAGCAATCATAGCAAAGACTGAAAATTGCTAGATTGACCAGTTTCCTAACGGAAACCCGGCTCTCTTTTGGAATCGTGAGTCAAAAAGTTTTCACGGTTTCCAATAACAAAATCCCATGAAGTTGATGTTAGAATCTTGAGATTATTGTCGAGACTATGCATTTCATATATCAATTTTAAAGCTGAAAGCAGAGTCTTTATTCACATGTTGTACGAGTTGTTATCTACAACATCTTTATACTTATGTATATCTAAATAAACAATGTGTTTCCCCAAAATTTTAGAAAACACACTTTTATTTTTTAGTAAAAATGAAAAGTTATTTTAACAAAATAATAGATTCACACAGAATTTTTGGAAAATTCAATAGTCATTTCAATTTTGGATCGAAACTTTTTCGTAAGTTCTCTTTTAGAAGTGAAACACATTGGAGTAAGTAAGAGTATATTTTTAGATAGGTCGAAATATTCACAACAAAATTTTTATTGCAACCTCAATTTAATTAAATATTTAACAAATAATAATAATAGTAATAAGTTCTGAAAAGGAAATATAGGATTTTAAGTATAGAATAAGTATTTTGTGTTTCAAACTTTATGACAAACTTATAGTCAGAAGTGGTTTGTATTCTTATTTTTATTAAAATTCTATGAATAAATCATATACATTTTAAACGTACAGCATTTAACAATTTCCTGTAACAAAAAAAAAAAAAAACCTTGGACGGAAATTGTTAAATGATGTTTTAAGTTTTCAAATACAAAAGTCTTTAGTTTTTCGGTTAAGATGTTTATATAAGCGGAGAAATTTCTTTCAACATCTGCAGGTGACACAGGACAGTTTATAAAAAGAGTCAGGCGAAAGTTTTTGTACTTATGAATCCGTTGTTTCCATATCTTGGTGCAAAATGCCTTTCGTTCGATTTAAAAAAAAAAAAAAAAAAAATTCTTATTGAATCTATTATTTTGATCAACTGTGTATTTAAACGTAGAGCATGACACATATGTATGTAAGTATAGCTATGTATATTAGTATCACATATGTATGTAGAATAGTCAGAAGATTGAAAAGCCAAAAGGCATGAAATCCTATAAATAGTCAAAAATGGAACCAACTACTTAGTAGTAAACAGAAAGTACTTAGTAATTGTCTGTATTTCACTACAAGTTGAATTGTCATCCCGAATCACTATAATGTTGTTGTCGTCCATCTATGTACATATGCGAGTATATACTATATATTTCAATATAGAGTTCAGTTCAGTTAATGTTTAGATAAAAATAAAAATATTTGTTTTCACAATACTTACAACCAATGCATCTTTATCTGTTGTTCCATTGTTGTCATCCACAATTCCGCAATTACTATTGGTTAGTGTATCTAAGCAACTGGTTGGATGGTCACCAGTATTTGCATTTGATCCAGTTGCTGCTTCAAAAAGAGCTGCTGGATCACCGCCGCTTTCACGATATTTCTCAACATCGGAAAGTAAACGTTCCAAGTATTCAACATAAAGTGTTTCCTGTTCAAGTTCTTTGCTTAGTTCAGCGATTTTAACTTTATGACGTTCCAAACTGCCGCGCACATCTTGCTCCCAGGCATCGGAGAGTGAACTTTGTGGAAAACGTTGCATCCAAAGACGTTGAAAATCGTTGAAAACGCTCATGTTTAAGTTGTTGTGTTAGTAATTTTCTTCTTTTCTTTGCTGTTTTTATTAGTGTTTTTTGTTTGCTCTTTTTCTTCAGACTTCCTTGTTTTTTTTTTTTTTTGATGTTGTTTCGTCTTTATTCAATTATGTTGCTTTTAATTTCCTTTGCTTTCCTTTTTTTTTTCTCTTTCCTTTACTTGGTTCGATTGCTTGTTCGTTGTTTTGGCTTAAAAGAAAAGTAGCGTTTATTAATTTTTGTTGTTGTTGTTGTTGTTGTTGCTAGTTGTAGATGTAATTGAAGGAAGAACATCATCAGAGTGAAGGCAGTGGCAAGTGGCAGCATCAGCATCAGCAGCAGCAGCAGCAGCAGCAACAACATCACCATAAGGCGTTGTAAGATAACTTTTTTTGTGTGTGTTTTCTTTTGTTATTTTATATTGAAGACGCCCTTGATGGGTTCACTTACATATATGAACGTGTATGCAGTTGCACTCACTTACATTTGTTTAACGTGAATATGAATCAAGAAAACACAAAAAACATACATATTACATATACATGTGCATGCATACATATGCAGCCAATATGTTCTCATTCTTCTGCTCGGTTGAGTTGTTCTTCTCTGGTACTCAATGGCCTAAACCGTCTTTTTTACAAGGTTAAAACTTTGCTTGCTTATTGTTGTTGTTGTTATTGTTGATGATGATAATGATGATGCTGCTGTTGATAATGACGATGATGATATATTGTTGTTGTTGCTTTTTTTTTTTACTTTTAGTTTTCACTTTTTCTACAGGGTGCAACATTTGAATCCGAACCAGCTAATACTAACAAAAAACCCACTTCTACCAAACCCAACGTAATGCATCTGTGATGAAATTTCAAATGTAATTTCAAAAATCACAAGTGAAATATGTTGACAAACCCATTGGATTAGTATTTATGAAAATTATTCAATCAAAACCACCATTGATTTTAAATTGAGTAGTGGATCTGATCACTGGTATCACCTGCCCTTCAGCAACGTAAATATAATGAGACACTTTTCATAAGCAAATACACAGGATGTAGGTATGTTTGGCCACCACACGCATTTGATCTTCTGTTATGGGGGAGTGGATTGCCGTGATTCGTCAAAGCACCCGAATTTGCCCACACAAAGTTACGCAGTTTTTGACTACTGTTCTGTTGTTGTATGGGAGCTATAAGATCCAGTAATTCTAGGATTTTGAAATTAATATGGTTGATGAATATGGATCAGACACTTATAGTATCTATATTCAATTTGGTGACAAAAAAAAAAAAAAAAAAATCTAACAGGAACATGAATTTGAATTTTGGATTTGCATATCATATAGCGATCTCGAAATCGTAGGATTATACAGTTGGATAGTGCTCAAATTTCAGTTCGATGGCTTAAAAAACAAAGAAGTTTTTCTAATAAGAACATGAATTTACATTACAAACTTCATGACAAACTTATAATACTTGTTGGATAATCATAAGACATAGAATCAGTAAATAATATAGTTGTTACAATAGACCCAATTGGGACCCCCGCCTTTCTACTAAATTATTCTACATAAATATTCAAAAATTAAGAGATAATCATATTTATTTGGTCAAAAATTCCCATTTCGATTAATATTTTAATAAAAAAAACAAAACAACTTGTTGGATAATCATTGGACATCAGTTACATAGATGGTAAAAAGTTAAGGGAAATTGTACTCTATTTTTAAGCCAAGGAAACTTTCCGAAAATGGTTTTCTAAATCAAACTATCACATACATATTTAGATAGTAAAAAATAATGAGAATAATTATTGGTAACATTTCTAAAATTTTATCTTAAAAATTCTGACATATTTCTTGATTTCTTATAATTTAGAATATCATCCTATATTCTCAAAATTTGTGTTTACTTGCCTCAAGGATTCTATTATTTTCTACAATTGACACACCCGGTATTTGATTAAAAAAAAAACCCCATAAAAATAGCATCAACACATCAGAGAGCAGACACACACATATATATATATATATATCTATATAAACTATACATGCATATGTACAGACTTTTACCACCCACTCAGCTTAGGTCAGCTTAGCTTAGCTCAGCTCAGCTCAATACGGCGTCTCACATCTTACATCTCAAACCGTAGTTTCGTTTGTTCCAACTCAATTTAGCTTAGCTCAACTGAATTCAGCTCAAATTTAGATTGGTTGTTGTTTTTGTTGTTGTTGTTGTCATTGACTTAGTCAAGCGTCTCACTTTCAGTCACTGGAGCAGCAGCAGCAACTGCATCACCATCGACATCATCAAACATTAACATCAACAATGCTTACTAAGCTATGCTTTACTTTGATGTGATATGTTGTGTGCTATGTTATGTTTTACTACTATATCTTCTTATTGCTGGTGGTTAGATGAGATGAGATGAGATGCAATGGAATGGGATGGGAAGGGATGGGATGGTTGAGAAGGGATGAGTGGTGGGAGATGGATGCTTTACTTTGTTTGAGTTTTTATTATATGATTTTAGTTTTTCATTATTTTGTTATGCGTTTGCTGAGATATGCATATGTATAACATATAACAGTTGTTCTATTATTGTTTAGCTGTTTTTTTTTTTTTTTTTTTTTTGGTATTGCAACAGCCGCCGCCGTCACTCGACGACAAAATTTTTATTATTCTGGTGATTTCAGACAAATTGTAAGACGCTCAGTCAGTCATTCATTCATTCATTCATTCAGCCAGTCACAAAGTCATTCATTCAGTCAGTCACTTAGTTAAATCAGTGGGCGTTGCATTTTTGGGTGCAGCCCAAGACTTCAAAGCTGCTGCCTCTGCCTCTGTCACTGTCACCTTTTGTTGCCTTTGCCTTCGTTGCAAAATCGTAAACACACAGACACACATACAGATACTTTGGTATTATTGCATATGCATGGGTGTGTGTCTACATATCCTTAAGATATTTTTCTTTCTATTACCGTTTCTCTTTTTGTTATTATTTTCCTTTTTGCCTTTCACACATGATATGAAAATGACACACACACACAAAAAAAAAAAAAAAAACACACGCGCGCTTTTATATTAAAAAATAATTAATAATAATAATAATGATCATATATATCTATATAAAAATATATACACACACACACACACTCACTAATTCATACGAATGAAATTTATAATAATTTACTTTATTTTTGTATTAAGAGAAAAAACAAAAAAAAAAAAAGAAAATCGAAACGAAATTAAAATTGAATGTTGTTGTTGCACTTAAAAACAACTTCAGCGTCGTCGTCGTCGCCGGAATTTTTTTTCCATCAATTCATTTTTCTTTTTTCACACGCGAAAAAAATAAGTAAACAAATCTTCTTCAACTTTAAATGCAACCAAATTTCTGTATAATATGATATCGATAAATATTTGTTATTGATTTATGAAGAATTCTTGTTGAGTTTTCGTTTTTGCATTTGCATTTAATTAATGAATTTTCTTCTTCATTTGTTTCGATTCGTTTCGTTTTCTTCTTTTGTATTCGAGCCGCGTTTCAATTTATTCGAGAGGAGGAGCAGCAGCAGCCGCAGCATTCAGTATTGTATGAACAGCGTTGCCACACAAATAAAAATGAATAAAAATACATATTGCCAGATGTATGTTGCACATAGAAATTGTGTTTATAAACTTAAACTTCAATGGCAGCACTTTTGCTTATCAGAAATGAAACTAAACATTACCATATGAACGCTAGAGGGCGACATCAGCACATAAACGGTAATAGCATTTTTAGACAATAGATGGCGTACATTTTGCGTTTAATTTGAAAATTTTCAAATATATATGAAATTAAAAAATTATGCATGATTTTGTCATTACCATTTAAGTATAGATGTATGTATGTATATTATTATATATTTTACTATGAATACGTTTCCTTTGTTAAATTAGGTATACATATGTATATATTCTTTTTATTGTTTTATCTTATCTGGAAATCTCTAGAATCATTAATGCCATAATAATGATGTTGAGGATGGCGATAGCGATGGCTGTGCTGATGACATCATTGACTGCGACAGTGTAATCGATCGGGCGAATTAAATGAATCAATTTACAGTGAAATTAATTATTTATTGAAATGAAACAACAATAACAATAACAACAATAAGAATAACTAAAATGATTACTAAATAATATGTAACAACACAAACAATATAACAATATAAAACTCTGGGAAAAAATTCCAAAAAGGCCCCAAAGGCGATCATCATTAACATCATTATCATCATTCCATAGCCATTTACAATACCATTCATCATTCATTATTTCGTAATTCATTCATTCATTTATTCTATATACATAAATGATCAATGCGGATGACAATATACATATGTAGGTAATATATAAAACAACAACAACAGCAGCATTAATAATACTTACCAAGAAAAAATAATCATTATTATTGTATAATTAAAAGGGATGTGGAAATTTTGTAATGAAAAACTTTGTGCAAATAACAAAAAAAATGACGACAGAAGAAAGAACAACAAAAAATTGTAATAAATTTTTTTTTTTTGTTTTTTTGTGCAAAAATTTGTCATGCGATCACGATATTTATTATACTTATTATATTCGTATACTAACATTCATTCATATGTATAACACAATAGTATTAAAAAAGTTCATATGATGATGAGGCTGATGATGATGATGTTGATGGTGGTGATGATGGATTTATATGAATATACGAGGTGTGGCTATGAAATCAGAAGATTTATGTTTATTCTGCAGAAGAAGATCAATGGGAATTGAACGTTGATTGGGAATTAACAAGCTTCAAATTGAGATAAAGTAAATCTTCTATTTCTGAGTCGACGGTAATTTTCATTTAGTTTTGCAATCATGGCTTTCGTTCGATACTTTTGAAGCTTTCTATTGTGTTCCGTAGAGCTAAATTACAGCACTGTTTCTTTTCATTGCGCTATAAACGCAGTCCTCCTGTCACTCTGAACGGCATTCAATTTCCTCAATAATCATCTGGGTATGAATATGAATCGCCACACATGACTATCAATCTGGCTGCCAAGGTTACTCAAGTTCAGGCTATTGATAATAAAGTTATTCTGAACAGTACGGGTGTTCTTTGGTACGTCAAGCGAGTTTTATTAAACCCTGACCTTGGATTCTTCATCCTATCAGTAAATGAGTAAATAAATAGCCACACCAGTCGTTATAATGATGCTGTTAACGTGCATGCTTTGCAACTTACTGTAAATGATTGCCCGAGAAGGTGAAAAGGACACAACCTTTTTGAACACGTCAGAGAGTTATAAATTAGGAATATATCATCTAACTTATTTTTATCTTAGTTAAGTAACCCCTTGTCAATACCAGCAAACCTCTTTATTAAGCGTGTTCTTTTAATGCTTGATTGGAATTTTTGAATAAACTGAAATAAAAAATAAATTTATTTCGTAGTCATATTAATCTGTCTTCTGTGGTATTATTTCTAAAACACATTTGTTGTGTGTTGATACCATTTCATTTTTAACTTTATTTTAATTTTTTTTTTATTTGGCTATAAGAGGCAATAGAAATATACACTTTGTGGAAATTTAAACTGTCTACCTATTACGATTCATGAGATACAGCAATGTGACAGACAGACGGACGAACGGACGACTAGCGAAGGGTTAGTAATGGAGTTCCGTTTGCACACTTTAGGTACGAAAACCTAAAAAAAAAATTTCGTAGACATTTTATTCCAACCTCTGTGGCTTATGTTTGTATTGTATCAGATCTCTTTTCATTTCCAATAGAGTTATACGATACAATTGATGTAATAAGAAATTGTCATGGAATTTTAGATGAAACTTGGAAAAACTGATAATAAAAGTTATAATGTATAACATACACAATATTATCGAAAGAAGTATGTTATAGTAAGTATGTACAATGAATATTTAACACGTCAAGAAGAAGTTTCACCAAAAAAAAAAAAAAAATTAAGAAAATATAGAAAAAATCCGTAAGCTTTTAAACGACATTTTATTGACATATCAGCACAATACATTACATTTATTATTTATCAAATGAAGAATAAAATCCCAGCGGTGTCAGACCATCTATCCGCTTTATTTGACTGATGTGCAACCATGTGTCACCATATGAACAGATAGTTGTGGAAATGATTGTAAAAACTTTCAATACCATTTTGATGATCTATTGCTTATATGTTAGATGACGCATATGGAGCTATGCATAGATCTAAACTAAACTGTAATATTTTAAAACATAAGTTTCGTTATTTTATAGTCATACCTCGGGTACTTGGTTTATTTGTATAAATAGACGTAGACGCGGTGTCGCCAACGATCGTTCGATTCTTTGCCTTTGTTTTTAATCAACTAAGTACAATACACGTATGTACATATATACACAGATATCAATATCAACATACTCATCTTTACATATGTACATACGTGTATATACAAGCGAATGATTTGCAGATACAAAGATACTTTTATTGTACATATGTTTATACCATATTGCAAGTTAATATTGTATATACATATAAAAAATACAATTTATAATTAAGTGTTATAGGCTTGTTGACGCCCAAATTTGAACTGAAATTGAACTCGTAATAGAATTGAGTGCGAATGTGTGGTCATAAGGTAAAGTATACCGACTGAATAATGATAGCAATTAATTTAGTATACAATTTTTTATAGAACAGAATAGAATAGAACAGAACATGATGCATCATGGGATACCAGAGATTAAAGAAATATCTCATGATTTTGTTAGGATATGCATTGAAAAGAATCTTTTCTATTTGTTTTTTAACTCAAATATTTAGACAAATTTTTCATGCAGAGAATTCTTTCTCTTTTCAAGCGATGAGTTGAATAAGAATAATTGACATTAGGTTCGAAAAGTAAGTAAATAAATAAATCTAATTGACACGAAACAATTGATAACACAGGTTGACGATGGTTTCTCCCTTAAAAAACTAATCACTAATTCTGATAGAATATTAGGTACTAAGTTCATAAAAAATAAAAATTGACGCGTGTGCCATCATACACATAAAGAATTGTAAGTTCTTAAAAATAGATTGAGTGAGAGAGATCATCTCAAAGTAAATACATCGTACAACATTTGCATCCAAAATATTCTGTCCAGTCAACGTCTGTTCCCTCTTGGCCAAAAATTAGATGAACTGTGGGCTTCTTTCTGTTTCTCGTTCTCTTTTCTTCGTGCATTCGCATAAAAGCTGGTTGCTAGCATGTTGTTGTTGTGTAATTGTATTTTCTTTATTGAGATTTTCTGACTTCTTCGATGGATTTTCCAAAAATTTTACTATTTGTTGTGGATATGACACTAGATATACACATTCTGTGAAAATTTAAAGTGTCTGTCTAGTGCGGTTCATGAGATACAGAATCGAAAAAAAGTGACGATTACTTATTTTTTCACTCTTTGCCCAGCGCCGATAAAGAATCAAGAATCTATAGAAATTTTAAATAAAAAACAAAATAACAATGTAGTGCAGGGATCCTAACGAACTGCACAAAATTTCCAAAAACTATTTAATTTTGATTATACTAACAACATGTACCATAACAAATTTTAAATAACTTCTTAGTAATGCATATATATGATTGTACATTAGTAGGCAGCTTGAATTGGAGCCATTAGGCACTACCATATTCGCTTTCTTCCGACTATCCTGAGTCTTCATCATGGGTGCTATCGCTGCCATAGGTATCCAAAGTAGAAAGTGATGATAATAGAATTTTTGAGATACCTTTTGATAATTTTGGTTCCCGTAGTTTTTTTAGTTTAAGCCCCTTATATAGAAATCGACAATATAAGCAGCCTGTCTATCATACACTTTTTTTTTAGCTGGTGCTTTTAAGACATCCATCAGTAACAGCGAGAGATTTATTCGTTTAAATTAATTTATAGTCGCAGAATGAAAGTTATAAAAAATTGTGTTATAAAGGAAAAGATGTATTGAAATTGGTTAATACGAAAGTATATGGAATTTTATTGAATTAAAAAATTGGTTTAAAATGGTAGAGTAGTGCGATACGCAAGAATTGGTTATGTGTTTGCATTTTCAATTTGGATTTCATTCATTCTCAATGCATACAAGCACAATGCAATCGTAGTAAATTGCTCAATCTTCAATCCTCCTTTATGTTTGGTTTGAGGTGGAAAAAAAAATATTTTGGAGTGCAAGAGAACTGTCCAGTCTATTGAATTCATTGTCTTTGCTGATACTCGTACTTAATCTTTCGATGTGACGTTTTATACATCTGGAAATATCAACCATTACATGCTGGAATATTCTGCTATAGTTCTTACTTTTCTCCAAAAGTGGGTTTACCAAAATGAATATGTGTATGATTTTGTGTGAGTGATTTTGATTTTGCAAGGATATTTTTTAATTTTTGAATGGAAGTTTCAGCAGGATAACGCATCTATCAACAAGGCCAGGGTCGTAGAGTCTTGGATTGAGACCCAAAGCGTACCTTTGCTGACTTGATCGTCATAATCGATCGACTTGAATCTTATGGAAAACGTTTGTGGGTTGTCAGCACGCAAAGTGTACGAGTCAGGTAAGCAATACGAAACTGAAACTGAGCTTATTCAAGGAATAAAAGGTGCCTGGGAGACTATATCACTGAATTACAAAAAAAAATATAAGACACTTTACCCAACAGGAGGTATGAGGTCACACTTAACCGTGGTGGTTCAACACATAACGTATAAGTTCCGTTATAAATAAGTTCGGAAATGGAGAAATTATTATAAAAGTATAGTTTTGGGGTGTTCTGAGTCCTAGAGTGGGTGTCAAATGACGGAAAAACAAAATTTAATTTTTAATGTTGAGTTGGTTAAAATTCATTTAAAATATTATTCATTTCTTCTTGTGTGTTATAAATTTTATTGATAAAAAAATCTTAAAAGTTTTATTCGTTTGGTTGATATTAAGCTCCAAAGACAGGAAGTTTTTTAACAAAGATTATTTATTGTAAGTAAGGTCAGGCTAGCATAACTTAGAAGTCCCTATATGACCTGATTCTGAATAGTAACAGCCGGTTTCTTTAAATAGAAATAAAGATTTTTTTTTGAATTTTTTTGAATTCTAGGAAAAAGTATTATAATAATCAAATATAACCGGAAAGAAGGGTGTCTTCGACTATGCCGAAGATATAATAATCTTCATGCAGACCCTAGAAAATGGTTTGTGTATGGAAGCTAAACGATCCAGTAATCCTACGATCTGGAAATTTACATGGTTAATGAATATAAATCAGAAACTTCTTGTTTCCAAATATCAAGGTGATAGCATAAACAACAAAAAAGTTTTTCTAATAAGACCACCTCTCCTGATAAATCGAGGGTCTTAAAATTTGAATGACTAATGTATATGGCTCAAACACTGCCAGTTTTCAAATTTCATTTCGATCGAAATGAAAACAAAAAAATAATTTTCTAATAAGAACATTAATTTCACCTTCGGATTTGTATCGGGGGTACTCCTCCCAGTAGTCCGATTCCGACAAATGATTTGTCCGCGGTAAAAAGAAACCTATGTAAAAAATTTCAATTTCTATAGCTCAAAAACTGAGGGACTAGTTCGGGCACTCATCAGGCACTATTCACTCCCGTGAAGAGTATTAAATACGTAATCAAGTTCGATGTTACTTAGTTGTTGTTTGGATTTTATAGGCATGTGTGCTGATACATATGTATGTAACATTCATATGGATGTATGTTTTTATTTGAATTAAGAGGCCGGTTTGCCGTGCATCTAACACCTGATAGTATAAGGAAGTGTGCACTATAAGTATTGTAGAAACTATATGTGTATAATTCTTGGTAATTTTGTAATTGATTGTTGCTATTCATACCTATATGTATATCTAAGTGTCTTCATCTAAATATGCTAAGAAAGTGATTGAAAGAGAGTGGGAGAGTGGGTGAGTTGGTGTTTTTAAGATGAGTAATTTATACAGCTTACCATAACATGCAGGTATTAATATTTTGTATATATTCTTATCTGCGTCAAACAATTAACAATTTTTTTTTTTTGTAATCTATTTTCTCCTAAAAATGTTGAATATAGAAACAAGCATCTGCATTTGTATATGTATCTGTATCTGTATCTGTATCTGTATGTAAAAGTGTTAAATCAAAAGCGTTAAAAGCAAATGAATTTGTTACTCATACGCCATGATGCATGGCTATTGTTTTTATTAGTGCTATATGGTAACATATTTATTTTGTATTGATTTTTGTTTTGCTTCGTTACGATTTTTTTTTTTTTTTTTTTTTTTTTTTTTTTGTTTTTTTTTTTCCATTCCCACTTCATCATCCCCAAATTTCCCCTATGCGATGGATGAAATGTTTCTATTCCCCATGGCA
>JBANCV010000487.1:6337-36203 GCA_037040105.1 Amiota albilabris | reverse complement strand
ACGTTATCGTTAAAAACATTATTTATCTCATACGTTATCGTAAAATACATTGTGTGTAATAAGAGTGCGTGTAGCATCCTTGGTGTAGCTATATTTTAATTACTTATAAGTATGTAGTGTTCATATTTGAACAACTATGATTTACAAACGATTGTGCCGTTAAGTCAGGTAATTCGCTAGAAAGAGACGACTGCATCTTAGTAGGTAAATGTCCTATGTTGTAACCATAAGTAAAGTCCGTTTTGTGGTCCGTTGTTAGAAAAGGATATTCACAGGATTGATTGAAATGAATGAAGAGGGAAATATTTGTGTGTCTCTATAGTGAGTCTGAATGAAAAGTGTATTGGAGATACTGAAAATTTTCTAAAGGATTTGCAAAACACATAAGTGTAAAGTATAAAAGAACATTAGATTACATTAATTTGAATGAAATAAACAAAAAATAAAAAAGTGGGGGAATGGTGTGTGCATCTCGACAAACATTGCGATATAAAAAGAAATACAATAAACAAGAAAATGATGTGATTGGTTTTGTCACCATAAGTTATCTTTTGTCCTAAGTTATTTAAACATATTTTTCTGATTTAATCAGGATGATGACATGTGTTATTTATAAAGATTCTTGTAAAAATAGATTGCATTGATTTATAGAATTGAAATGCTGAGCAAACAATTCAATGTAAATTATCGGATAAAATAAACTACCGATATGCTTTAAAATTGTAATTCTACGAATTTAGATCAGGAAAATCACAAACCGATTTCAAAAATTCATATTAGAAGAAAGCGTACAGAAAGTGCAAGCGTGATAGCAGTTTATATGTTTTGTGGGAAGATATTAAAAATCTTCAAAAGGCAATAAGAAAATGCAACAACCTCAACAAGAAAAAAAAACATATTAAAAGAGAAATCAAGAAAAAAACGCAGTATCAAATCACTACAGGCCACATCAAGGAAATGGAGAAAAAGCAACATCATCTGCAGCAGTAGTATCATTATCGACGTCCTCAATTGCAACTGCAATTTAAGTGAGGGAATACAAAACCACAAGAGGAGTAATCAGTGTCAAGTTTTGTTTTGATTATACTGTTTGTTTTTGTGCGAATATGATCTTAGAAGAAGAAAGTATGGAGGTGGTAACATTATTTTTAGTTTGAAAAGAAGATCCGGACGTCAAACTCGGTCAAATGCCTGCTTAATATGGTGTGGTGTTTTTATAATTCTATTTATGAATATGTATGTTTTATTGTTGTGAGGGATGAGAAGAGGAAGGACTTTATAAATAAATTGTCCGACCATATTCACAACAGAGTTGGTTAACAACCCTACCCTGATTCTCGGCTAACCGGGCAAAACTCTGTTGGGGAATAGAAATGGTAGGGTGCCGTAAAGATTTAGACGAATTTACAATGAATGCAAATAGTTCTTTCAACTCTCTTTTTCTTCTCTGCTACATATTTTCTTACAATTTAAATAAAAACTTCACAATTTGTTTATTGTTTTGTACCACCATAATCTGTTTTATGTTGGCGCGCAATAAAA
The DNA here is from genome assembly GCA_037040105.1 of Amiota albilabris. Lineage (NCBI taxonomy): Eukaryota > Metazoa > Arthropoda > Insecta > Diptera > Drosophilidae > Amiota > Amiota albilabris. The sequence goes on along the minus strand of JBANCV010000487.1, from coordinate 34,661 downwards.
AAGAGAAAAGCAAACAAAAACCACTTAAAACTTGGCATCACTGGCCAAAAACTTTCGCAGCCCTGTTGAACATGTTTACAGCACACTTGCTTAAATTTTCGGTTAAGCTACTGTAGCAGCTTCAAAAGCCACTTCCATTTTGACAAAGCAACCCTGAAATTTGGTCACTTTGTTGTTGTTTTGTAGAAATTACTCAACTTAGAAGCTGTTTACGAAAAAAACTGGTTAGTTTCTGTTTGAACTGGGCATACTATATATAAAACAGGAGCAATAGAAAATATAACACAGAAAGTGGTTTTATCAATTTTGTAAGGAATTGCGTTAAGCCCAACTCTGTCGAATGCTTACTGAATGAATGAGAACAGCCGTACAGTATTTTTTGCTCTCAAAAGAATCAATTATTATGTGTACAATTCTATGGCATTATTCAGGTGTAGTATTTTACATTTACCAAGTGAACGATGGGGGTTACAATTCTGTACGGACCTCTAATTTAAAAGAAGAGCTGGACGGTCATTGCGACGAGATGAATTTATTGTATGAAGAAGAGTTCTGGCCAATGGATTAACATGCTGAACAAGTTTATCTCCATAGCTTCGTTTCCGCTTCGAATACTCGTCTTTTACAAGCAGTACATTAAGAACTTTTTGTTCAATTCTGATATACCTTGGAGCGCGTGTTATTGGTCTTAAAATTTTATAGTGAGCTATTTGAATAACCTCAACATTTCTCGCGCATATGTTCAAATTGGTTTAATGATAGAGTTATACAAAAAAACGTTATACTCAAGTCGCAGGCCAAATCTAAAGTTGATTAGCCAGGGCACTATGGTATAAAAATCAATTTATTTGGCATAAATTCTGAATTGAAAACGAGGGAGATAAGCAGTACATTTGTTGGAATCAGCCGAATCGGACCACTAGAAGGACCAAACAAATATTACAGCCTCAATGTTAAAAAGTCCGTATGAACTCTGACTCTACTAACAGAAGTCAAATCAATAATGTAATATTTCTGTATTTAATCCTGAAACGTAATTCAATTTATTTATTTATAAAAAGTTTGAGTGTACTTAAAAATACCTACAAACTATTATTAACTTTGAAGCTATAGCTACTATGGCCTTAAGCTTAAAAAAAAGTCAATTATTTTCGAATTACAATTCGTATAATTGTTTAAAATTTTTTTGTCAGGGAAATGGGTTTATCCAATTGAAACCGTTGTTTGTACAAATTGTGCCCAGTTGAATCATCAAAACCGTAGCTCACAATTAATGCACAATGCCAGAGAAAATATCAAAGATTTCTCCTCTTGCATTTCAAGCATGTGCTCTACTGTATGGTCTAATAAATTTTGTATTGAGACTTTTGCCTTAGTTTTGCAATTGTGATTCCCACTGGTCTGCATCTCAATTTTGATATCATAAGTTCCAAATAAGAGTGTGGAAGTCACATCCCTGCTGCTTATTAACTGCTTTTATATTTAGATATTGTTGTTTTGTAAAACAATTTTCAATCAAAAAAGCTAATGCAGTATCAGCACTTATTGGAATCTGATTATTAGCTGTATGTTTCTTTATTACAGCGTGTAAAGTCGTTGAGTTATTTTCTTCCGAAAGTTCTGCTCCTAACTTTTTTTAGCCAAGAACATTCGTTTTCATAAGCAATTTTTGGGCGACCAACTTTATTAAGAAATTGAAAATGATGATTGATTAAAGCAATCATGCTAGGGAAGGCCATTTTGAAAGCTTTGCCTTGAATTTACATATGTTGCGACTAGATTTTGGCAATTTTTTTGAATATATAGTTTAAAGCTTTTAATTTTTGATGTGAAACATCTTTGGTTTCGGTAGAGTGAAATTTGAGATTGATGTAATCGCTTCTTTTGATGAAACGCAACACAACAAAACACTTTTTAAAAAATTAATTCATTATTTTGGGTCGTTTTTATATAGAAAATTCTAGTGAACGGAATTTATGACTATTTTTCACCTAAACGGCTGGACTGATTTTGATGAAATTTTTTTTGGTTGTACTTATGGGGTCAACTAGATGGATCTTAGCAATAGTTGGACCCAAAACATGGCCCTGTTGTCGAAATCTAGGTAGTTTTTTTTTTTTACCAATTTCTTAACATTTTTTTATCTAGCGCAAGCTATTCTAAGCCGATTTTAATAATATTTTAAAAAATCAAATGAATGCTAATGAATGGAGTTGCATTTTTTTTTTTTATTTTTTAAATTGTAATATACTATTTTTTAGTAGTAAGTTTTTGAAAAACCACTGCAAAAGATCAAGCACAAAACGTTTTTGACGCTTATTCGTTGCTATGCTTTGGTTGTTTTTATTGTTATATTTTTCCATTCTGAGTAAGCACACGAGTATTACGCTCTTCGTTCTTTTCTTTTCGTGTATGATATTCAAAGGAATTGGGCAAGAGAGAGACAGTGTGTTTCATTGTTTATGTTTTACTCCTTCCTGAATTTTGTGTTGTTGTTGATCCGGAAACAAAACAGCAATCGACCGTGTGGGTGTTCCAGGACGAGCCAAATGCAACAAAAGTAATTCGCGCTCGAAGCACTGCGAGGCAAATGATTGCCTGTTTATTCAGCCGATTGGGTCATGTGGTCACTGTTCCGCTTGAGCAACGTAGGATGGTCAATTCTAGGTAGTACACGACAATTTGTTTGCCGGAAGTCTTCAGAGAAATTTGCTAAACCAACCGCCACAGAAGAACCAGCCTCCATCATGACAATGCGAGCTCTCACACATCTCGTCAAGCAGGTGAATTTTTGAGCAGTCAAAACATCGAATTGATGACTCATTTTCCGTACAGTCCTGATTAGGCACACAATGACTTTTTCTTATTCCCGAATATCAAACGTAAACTATGTGGTAAACGACTTACGAGCGCCGAAGAAGCAGTTGAAGCGTTCAAAAACCGATTCGGGGAATATTGACTTTTACTGCGGAAAAATTAATGGATTTTTCCAGGAAGCTTCTTTTTGTGATTGTGAACAAAATCCCAAATGTCCCCATCGATACCTCTGCCGCTAAAAAAGTTAGGGGGACAAAGGTCACGAAAAACGGTTTCGGCAACAGTCACTTTTTTCAACAAAATAGTGAACATAAAATTTTTAGCTTATTAAATTGTCTACAAAAAACATAATTATACTTATTTTCGTATGACTAACGATTCTAAAGTAAATTCAATTTAAAAAATAGTGCAAATAAAATCGCGGAAAAGGCTAAAGACCCGTTGCAAATTTATGAAAATAAAGTTGTTATAATATTAAGTAAAATTGTTGTAGAAAATATGTTAGACGAAAATATAAATGTTTCCATGCATCGATTGTGGATTTATGGAAAATGGATTGATATCTCAGAACTGCCAGGTTGGAGTGGATACATCGAATTCCTTTTATTTTTACCATTTATTTATCAGCAAGCGAATATTATAATACTGTTTATTCGACTTTACTAGAGAATTGTAGAATATATGGCCACACAAAATTAATTCTTACTTTTGATCAGCCCTTATATCCAAAAGCTTGAAAAATTATTGGTGCAGCCTCTGAAAATTTACCATTATCAAAACTTTTTTTAAGACGTGGAGGTTTTCATTTAATCATGTTTTACATATTGTCGATTAGTTACATTATGAAAATAAGTGGACTTAAAGAAGCACTTTCCATTATTTATGCACGTAATGCTGTAGGTAAAAAATTGAATGCACATGCTTATTCTAGAGCTGTGAGAGGTCACTAAGTGGCTTTGGAAATAATTGTAACGAAAAATATTTATACTGATGAAGACTCTTCGTACAACCATTGAGGGTGTGATCAATGGAACTGTGTTGTATGATGACACTGAATAAATTTTATAACAGATTATAAGAATGTGAAGAACGGGGTCCCACATCTAAATTATGGTTTCGTATGGTGTCAATGCAAAAAAATATATAAGAGCTGAACGAACAGGAGATTGGGAAGCAAATTTAAATAGCGTATGGGAAATGCTTCCATATTTTCATGCATCTGAGCATTATTCTTTAGCTAAATCTGCGCATTTGTATCTCAAGATATGATAAAATTAGAACAGTCTATGGATATTCTTTACCGGTAGCGTCGTATTGTGTATTTAAAAAAAGGGTGAAAATGGCAAAAAAAATAGATGTTGTTCCTTAAAAAATTAAAAATGGAACTTTCACGTTTAATGGCCGCCGAAAAGGTGAAGTTTTGTATGGAATATCATGTCGAAAATTATAATGCCAGATAATACTCTACTTGTATATATTTTTTACTGTCAGACATGCTGCACAGTAATAAAGTGCATTACATCTCAGACTTTCAATTTATATCGCCACGTAAAAAAACAAAAAAAATTGATGTACCTAATTTTTTTTTTTTTTTTTTTTAATATTCAATATGGTATTCAAATAATATTAATACATCTGTAGCTCTCCGTAAGCATCTGATATGTTTGCGTCCAGACTGCCCTTTTTTTATTCGCTTTCCTCCGAATTCTTTTATTCCTTTTTTCGAATTTACTAAACAGAAAACATTCATTAACACGATGATTACAGTTACATAGCAGAACTTAACATAACATTATTGCTACGATTTAACAATACCATTACTTAACTTAACATTGCACTAACATAACATAAACTTATTACTATTGTACAACTCGATCATCCTGACGACTAGGATCTCCCGATACTCGCTCGCCTACTTCTTGTTACAATTTGACTTATACTCGTATTATTAGTTTCCCCACAGGTTTTATTGCTAGACGCTTCTTTAAAATTTTTATTTATACCGTATTCTTTTGTTTTTTCAATACTTTTTTTTCTGAACAATATTTGACTTTGTCTTCATATTCAACCATGGTTTCATATTTTGGAACGCCCAAATGCCACTATAAGGTTTTCGTGTTTGCTGAAAATTATCAATATTTTCAACTACGTACCTATCGTTGCCTTACATTTTTGATACTTTCTATATTAATTGATTTACTTATCATTGGTCCAAGATATCTGTTTATACGTTTTACTTGACGATTTGGATAACATTATTGTTGTTCAGAAATTCTTCGAATTCTGCAGATCTAAAAAAAAATCGCTCTATCTGATACTATGTAAGTTGGTCTACTATACGCTCGGAAATAGTCTTGTAACGCATCTATGACTTCTATAGAGCTTGTTGTTTTAGTAGGGTACAACCTTACGAACTTCGATCCAAGCATCTACTATAACTAGTATGTGTCTTTTTATTTTTTCTTTGGCATTTATTGGGCTATAGTGATCTATGTGAATGACTTGATAGGGTTTGTTACCTTTTGGTACTATATGTAAAAATCCTTCATACTTACCAGCTTCCACAGACAATGCAATTATTAACTTTCTTTTTAACATGAGGAAACCAATAGCTTTTCGTCATTAATTCTGTTACCTTATCTAGCCAACATCAACCATCTGATCGTGATATTTAAACATAACTTGTTCGTCCATTGGATTCGGACAAGCAAAATACTATATTTTCTCTTACTTTTTTATAAAGTATTCCATTACGCATTTCGTTTTAGTTGTGTTCTGTTTTCGATGGTATATGTTTTATTTTATTAAGCTTTTCATTTCTGCCTTAACAAAAAGCAGAGTTATATTCAAAGGAATTTGTTTCAACTACTAGTATATTACATCTGCTCAGTGTATCTACATGTTGCATTCTCTTACCAGACCTGTGTTCTAAAATTATGAATACTTTTGAACTTCAAGACCCCATCTTGCAATTCTTGGATTAAGATCCTTTTTTTCAAGAGTTAGGGTAAGAGAATTGCAATCTTTCTTAATTTTGAATTTTATACCTTGTAAGGATGCATTATGTATATAGTCATTATTTTTCACGTAAACTCCTGTCTTGGTAGACCTTATATCACGATGCATTAAGGCACTAGATAGAATACGTCAATCGGCGTCCCCTTGGATTATGCATTATGTATATGGAGATGGTGGCGAAAAGAATGTCGACCTCGCGACGTGAGCCGGTTCCTGCTCATCCCCTCCCCTCTTACAACTTAGACACAAGCCTGTTCGTTTCTGGAGTCTTTCGCTGACGCAGTGAAACCTCAAAAACAGCCCGCTCAGTAGCATCTCTAACACCTACAGGACCATCTGCGAAATACTTAACACCAATATCAATAACAGAAACAAAATAAACGTCATCCTCCTCGATAAAACCCAAAGGTGGAAACGATCCTCCAGGAACTGCCCAAGCTTCAGTTTAACAAACAGGTGCAACAGTTGTTAAACCGCCAACAACATCCACTTCAACCGCATAATTCTCTAATCACCCACAAAATGATACAGCTTTCAATTTGACAGCTATCCTTATCGAACCGTTAAAATCCAACTTACGGTCCTGTATGGACGACTACCAAGCCTTTCACCAAAATCAATGCCAACAATAATTTTTAGCATTGGGATATGGAACGCATATGGCGTTTATCAACGAAGGAATGAACCTGAAGTGTTCTTGGTGTCGAATGCCATTGATGTCATGCTCATTTCTGAATCGCATTTCTGCTGGTGAATATCTTTCAAAATACAAGGATTTGATTTATATATCCGGATGACAATCGTATGTAATTCTGATTCGCTAAGGTATCCGACATTACCAATCTAATCCCACCAGTAGGGACTCTACTCAAACAGCTTCAGTGAAAATCTCCACTAATATTGGTGAAATTTCAATAGCACCAATCTGCTGTTCCCCTGCTCTGGCCCTGAACGAACACCAATTCACCGATCTTTTTAATAATCTCTGCCCTAAATTCATAATTTGAGGAGATTTGAACTCAATAATCAACAGCAGAAGAGAGGTGCTGGCAACTGGATCTCAAAACTTGTACCCTTATGATATGCACCGATATCCAGATGCTGTTGACTTCGCAATATACTGTGGAATTAATCCTAATCAGTCCGCTGATCTTAGTTCTGACACTTTCCTCTTATTATGGAATTGTGTGTTGTTGCCGAAACATATAAAACCAAAATTTGATTGCTTCCAATGCAATGCATGCAAATATTGAAAAATTCCAGTTATGGATAGATAAGAAAATCAATCTGAATAACAATTTAAACACAGCAGAAGATATTGATGATGAGGTTGAAATTTTTACACGACACCAGAGATTGTTAAGAAGAACTGCAAATGAGCTAAAGGAGAAGCTTGCGTTGGATACAGCTACGCTCTTCGACAATCTTCTCAATGCGTACCCAAATAAAAAAAATAGGATTCAATCCATGGCGAGCCCCTACATGCGTTAAGCAAGAGCGACACAGATGTGCATCAGTATATAATAGTACAACCAGTGGTGTCGTACTGATAGCCAAACCAGAAACGTTTGTTGAAGAATTGGAAAGTCGCTTTTCAAAGATGCAACTCGCCAACGCCATGGAAGAGATTAAAACCTCTGATGCAATTGCAGCTCATGAACCTGATGCAACTGCAATTAGCTGAAGCTGAAGTTGAAAAAGACATAAAAAAATTACACAATTATCGATACAGCAGTTTCCAATGCCCTACCCACAAAAGGAGTCTTGCTCTTGGTGTTGTGTTTCAATTCTATACGATAAGTCACTTCCTCTTCCAGCGGAAATATGCCATCATAATTCTAATTCCGAAATCAGGCAAATAAGAGAATCGTGTCACATCGTGTAGATCCATAAGTCTTCTTCCATCATGCTTTTTGGAAGAGTCCGCGACACTGTCTCTAACATTAGGCGTATCAATGCCGGAGTACCCGAGGGCAGCGTCCTATCTCTAGTCCTTTACTCTTTACACACTTCGGATATGCCCAAGCCGGATAATGACAATATTCTGGTCGCCACCTAAGCAGATGACAATACCATTCTTGCGAATTCTGTTGAATCAGCAGAACTAGTCCAACGATATTTGCAAAGATTTGACGCCTGGATCAAGCGTTGAAATATTGGGATAAATGCCTCCAAATCAGCAAACATTTACATTAAGGCGCGATGCTTGTCCAGTATTAAAACTTAACTCTAGCATCATACCACAGGTTGTCCAATTACGATACCTTGGTTAAATCCTGGACAAGTATCTAACTTGGTGCCTATATTTAAAAACCATCACTGCGTGTTGTTGTCAAAAAATGGGTCAACAACAAACTGTTTGTATACAAACAAGTAGTGGTACCCGTCTGGCTATATAGCATCCAAATTTGGGAGACGACAGCCACATACAACATAAGAAAAATCCAAGCAATGTAAAATAGAACTCCACGCGGTTAAAAAGATTTCACCCCAACGACCTCCCCAATAGGAGTTCGTAAATGCCTTTAATGTCAAATTCTTCGAATCACAATTGATTATGCTAAAGACATTACCAATGTTTAAAAACCTTCGGGTTGATTTCACGTTTTTTTTTTTAAATAAAGTGAAAAAAAAAAATATACCTTGTAAATACACTCGAATTTTTTCAGGGCGTATGTAATCGCCAGCGTTTCCAGCTGAAAACTGTGGTTTTCAGATTCTACGTTTGTTGTACGTTTTGAAAAGTAAAAAGTTGGATCAAACTTATTATCTGTTTTCCTTTCTAACAAAATTGCCCCGAAACCCAAAGAGCTCGCTTCACAATGCAGTTCTGTTTGATCTCTCGAATCATATATGGCCAAAACCGGAGATTTTAACAGTCTTATTTGTAAAATATTGAATGTATTCGTTTCTAGTTCTCCAAATTCTTTCTTGTGAGGTCAAGTAATGGTTTCGCTATTAAAGAAAATTCTTGGAAAAATCTGCGAAAATATGAACACATACCGAGCAAGCTCTGAACGTCTTGAACTTTGTTTGGTATCGGAAAATTATTGATTGCATTTAAGACAACCTTATTTGCTTTTATGCATTTATCTGTGACTGTATATCCCAAATATTTAATCTCTCTTATTACTTAATTCTAACTTGTTTTCTACTATGCGTTTCATAAAAACTTCACCTAAAACTTTCAAATGGCCTTCTACATTGTTTGTAGCTAGAAGGATATCGCCTAAATAAATTACCAAGTTATCATCCTTTACCATATCATACAAAATTTAAATTAATGACGGTGCATTTTTTAGGCCAACCGGCATTCTCATTAACTTATGTAGACCTAGTGGAGTAATAAATGACGTATATTTAACTGAATAATTGTTCATATATACATCGTAAAATCCATTCTTTAAATCTAATTTAGAAAATATACTCTTGTTTGCTAACCTGTCTAGTAAGTCGTCTTTTAACGGAATTGGGAAATTATTTTTTTAGTAATCTTATTTAGTTTGCGGTAGTCAATACACATTCTAACATCACCCGTTTTCGTAGGTACTAACACGATTGGGGATGCATATTCCAACTCACTCTTTCTTATGAAACCTTTCCTTAATTTTTTTTCTAATATTTTCTGGAGTTTTGGTTTTTCTGAATATGCAAGTCTTCTTGGAATATAGCTTATTCTACTATAATTCGCATTTCACTTTTAACCATAGGTTCAAGTAGTCGTACTGATACTTCATAGTGCATTTTAAAAAGTTATTTAAATTGTTGTCTTGCCTTAAAGCCCAGCATCAGCATTTCAAAGTTTTGTTCTAGTTCTTCTACTTCCTTAATAGATGAATGTTCGATTTTGTCTTTGTTATTTGTAAACATCACTAAATTTTCTTTTATGTCTTTTGTGCTTTCATTGCCTTTGCAGCTCTTCACTAAATTTTCTTGTGTAGCGCCATCAACGTATTATGTCATATACATCCTGTAACATTGCTATTTTCTTTATTATCCTTGTATTTTTATCAAATTAACTTTGTCTTCCACCCTACCGTTTTGGTTTTCTGCATTCCGCAGCCATATGTCCTTTGATGTTGCAGTTGTAGCAATGTGTTGTCTTCTGCGTTGGTTTAGTTGTCTGCGAAGTCATACGTTGTGTTTGTTGTGTAAGTTGGGGGCACTGCTCTACATCGCGAAAAGCATTGAACAAAGCGTTTAGGCTAGTAAAAAATCGTAGCCTTGCTTGATTACTCAACACTCCGTTTTCGATGCCATCTTTAATATATTCGACAAGTTCACCCTCGTCCAATTCTAAACTATTTGCCAAAATGATTTTTCCAATGTAATAGTCAACAAAGTGTTACCCCTTTTTCCAATGACGAGTTTCCAATTTGCGGCGAGCCATTAGCTTCTTTCTTTCTTAGAGAGCATATTCTCTATATCGTTTAACAATTTGTCAATATTAGTGCAAGCAAAAATGTCTTTGGAGAATAGCCACTGTTCCGCTTTTCCTATAAATTTATTACAACTGAGCACGCGTATCAGATTGTCGTCAACTTTATAATTTCGTTTTAAATTTTTCAGTTGCATTTCTTTGAGGCTCATGAACGGTACAGCATATCAGAACTTTCTGTGTTAGCATTGATAGTGCGATGGTTGTTTTAGAAATTCATTCTCTTTTTGAAGTAACTCACACACGTTTTAAAATTTTACAATCTCTTTGTATAATATTCAATTATTTTTTAATTATTTCGTTAAGCATTTCACTTTCATCATAACTGTTTTTCTGTTGTTCTTTTCCATTTGTTTCTACGACGTCGCCGTTGTAATTAATTTGTTTGGGCATGTTGTCGCCGTTATCTTTGCGTTGCTGTTGTTGGTTCACTACTTTTTGTTTTACGCTGCTACCGTCGTCGTTGGCTTTACTTTGTTTATCAGTAGTAGTTTTAGGTTCTCTACATTGTGTGTTATTCTGCCGTGGACGTTTCCTTCATTTTGCCGTTGTTTCTCGTCATGTTCATACCATCGACGTTGTCGCTGCTTTGCTTTTGTTGTGCCGTTAACGTTTTCATTACTTTGTTGTTGTTGTAACACTACACTCATATTATCGTCCCTGTCGCTGCTTTGATTATTGTCTTTTTTGTTTTGTTTTTTTTTTTTCACCGCTTTTTGGTTGTTCTCCTGACGCGGTGGCGTCGTTAGCCTTCCGTACCATACGAGTGCAGTTCATTAAGTATTCGTGTTTGAAATAGAGGGCGTTCCGGAGAGAAGTTAGTTTTATCATCGTGTGCTGCCATCTATCAGGTGACGCTAATACAAATTTCAGACTGATTGATAGGTTAGTTTCGATTTGGCAACCATCCGCGTCAGACGTGTTTCGTGATTTTCGCTAAGATGGAAAAACAGCTGTATCGTTCAGTAATTCGATTTTTGTTTTTGGTTGCGAAATCATGCGAGGAGATAAAAGCAACGTTGGTTGCTTTTTATGGGGATAAGTCGCCATGTATGATCATCAGAAAGTAAGCCACAATCAAAACACTGGATTTCTCCCGGTGAATCTGCATCACAGACGGTCCCATCGGCCGGTAAGATCATCGCGGCGGTTTTTTTGGAATGCGAAGGGCGTCATTCTCATGTATTTAGAAAGAGAAAGAACAATCACTGGACAATACTACAGTGTGTTATTGGACCGCTTCGACAAAAAAGTAAAAGAAACACCGCCGGTGTTGTTTCATCAGGCTATGTTGAAAAATAAAAAACATTTTTTTTTGAAAGCAATGGTGTCATTTTTAATACGGGTACTTAATGAACTGCCCTCGTATATGACGCTTCGTCCAGAGACTGTACCTCGTTTTCCATATCTGCTTCCAGGTGTGACGGTTCCTCTTCATATGTCCCGTTACCATCCAAGCACATTTTTAATGTTTCAGAGGCACATTATTTAGTCGTGTTGTTAACACTGCCTTGGAACCGCTCACATGTAAACCTCGCAAAATCGTTTACGAGTGTAAAATCGTTGTCGTTTATCATTTTATAGGGTTTTTTATATTTATTTACTTTGTATACATTACGTACAATTTGTTTGTGTCATTTACCTAGCCTGCCCTATTTTTATTTACTTCCACCAAATTTACTAAACAGAAAACATGCATATAACATGATCATTACAGTAACATAGCAAAACTTAACATAACTTTATTGCTACGATAGAGCATAACCATTACTTAACTTAACTTAACCTTATTACTACACATCTAAATTTTTTGTTTTCTTTTCATTTAAAATTAAGAAATGTTTGCTTTTTTGTTATTTTTGTTATAATTTGGTTCCATATATTTATGAAATTTATACAATAGTCACAAAACAATAACAACATGGGGACAAAATATGTATCATCTTTGTTCAGCTCATTCAAAACCGAACAAAAATCAAATCAGCCTGAATGAAAAAAGACAAAGTGCACATATGCAAAGTGAATAAAACACAAAATGTAAAAACTCAAATATGCATGAATAGAACCTAAATTTTCGCATCATTCATTCAATTTGAGCGAACATGTTACGTCTGATCTCTGAGTTGAATGGATTCAAATTTTAGCAAAAGTGTTTGATCCGAACATTCATACATATTGCAGCTCCCTAATGCCGATAAAATATTTTCTTTTAGTATTTTATATTTTGTTTTTTTTTTTGTAAATTTAAATACATTTTTAAATAGTTTGCACACACCTCGTATTTCGTCATTTATGAACTTTTCACCAGAGATCGCAAATAACAGTCAACACTTTCAGCTTATCTGTTGTTGGGAGATACCGAGCCTTTTCAGTACCTTTTTATTATATAAAATAAATTTTTGACTTCTAGCGATTATTGCATCATAACACCAATAAAAACTAAGAATTGAGCGTTGTGATTTTCAAAGAGTTTAATTTGTTCATAAATTTAGTACATGTGATTTATTATGATACATTAAGTTTCTCAAATAATCATAACATTATAAGCATAGACAAATCGATAAGATCACGAAACAAAATTTGTATATCATATGTAAGAAATGATTTTATTTCTTTAATTAACGGATTTTTGTTATTGCGACAGATTAAGTTTGTATTCTGTGCCAGCTTAATTTATTTCACTTCTCAAACATAAAAACGAACAAGTCTGAGCGCGGCGAATGGTTATTGATAGAAGATGCAACAAAAAGAAAAAAAAAATGTTTTCATTTTGCGCATCAGCCAACATAACGGGATCCTGCACAAAATTGCTTATAAACATGTTTTGAATATGTTATCGAACATGCTCGAGTATGAGTGCGACCCGCTGCAGTGTTTTCCCACGAAAATTGCAGAGCTGCGCCTACACCATTAAAAGCAATTAGCATATGGCAGCAGTAATGACACGGCATACCAATCAACGAATGGCGAGTTGATGTGTTTAGCGCTAACGGCTAGACATGCATTTAGTTGCGAAATTGGCTAAACTGAATGAAGATCCGCATGCTGAGCATCTTGCGAGTGTGAAGAATGTTCTCAGGTGTTTTGCATCTACAATTAACCTAAAGTTGCATTACAATAAGTGCGGACAAGCATTTGCGGGTCACGCCGGCGCTGACTGGGGTGGTGACAAGATTGACCGCAAATCGTATTTTGGCTGTGTTTTTTTTAGCTGGAGGTTCGATTCAATGGAAGTCAGAGAAACTGCACATCGTGCCACTCAGCAATATCGATATATGGCTTTGTCAACTGCGTGTAAGGAAAATATTGTCATGCGACGACTTAGTATAAAAAGCATCGAATTGAGTCGGTTCAGAAGAAATTCCTTTTGCTTGCATTTCGTAGCATAAACTGGAATCCTAATTCCAGGTTGCCCACCTTAATCTGATAGAGTCCCCCTTATTAGTCGTCCATCTCTAATACATCGTAGGATTGCTTTAGGGATTAATTTTCTTCATAAATTAATAGTTGCGATCATTGATTCTTCTGTGCTCCTAAATCAGCTTTAATTATGCCTTAAATGATCCCTTTTCGAGTTTTATGCGTCTTTTATCATAAGTATTATAACGTCCACTCGTCGCAGATCTTATCCTCTGCGCTTACCATAATCGTCCTTTGCTGCCTACAGGACTCAAGACAATCTGGAAGATCTGGACATCGCTTATTGGTTCACACATAGCGCCGGCTTCTGCTGATAATTAGCCCGATTTAATGTCTGAAAACATTTGGATGTGAGTAAGGGGCACAGCTAACTGGTTAGCTAATTAATTACACCCACCGGCTCAGAGACTCATTTAATAATTTATTTTGCTTTTCGTTATATTTTATACTTTGCATTCCTTATTTCATAATTATTTGCCTGCTCTAATTTTTATTACTTTTATTTTTAAATTTTGTGTATTGTATTTTTAATCTTAAGTTGACAGTTATTTGTCATCTTCTATCTATATAAATAAAAATGAAATGCTGTGTGTCTTCTCAATGGACTCGCAAAGCGCTTGATCAATTTTGGATATTATTTTTGCGTTCGTATTTTTGATGTCTGTGCCATACTTTAGGCTATCAAAAACTTTATAAAATCCACACATTTCACACGTACGAGGGCGTTTCATTAAGTTCCCGTGTTTGAAGATAAAGGACGTTCCGGGGTGATGTTAGTACTATCATCGTGTGCTGCCATCTAGCAGACGACGCTAATACAAATTTCAGACTGATTGATAGGTTAGCTTCGATTTGGCAGCCATCCGAGTTAGACAATTTCGTGATTTTGGCTAAGATGGAAAAATAGAAGTATCGTTCAGTAATTTTTTGATTGGGAAAAAATGAGAAGAGATAATAGCAAAGTTGGATGCTATTTATGGGGACACGTCGCCATCTATGACCACAGTTAGATATGGGTTCAATAAATTTAAACGTGGGCGAATATCCGTTTTTTATAAGGAGCGACCAGGACGCTCGGCAGACGTGGTTACCGAGGAAATCATTGAAAAGGTCCACGACTTGATTTGCGCTGATCGATGAACGAAATAGCAAAGGCAGTAGGTGTGTCGACCGGAACGGCAATTAATATTTTACATGATGAGTTGGCGATAAAAAAAATTGTCGGCCCGATGGGTGCCGCGATTGCTCACGCTGGACAACAAGCGGATGCGGCTGTTAACTTCGAAGCAGTGTTTGGGGCAATTTAAGCGCAATCCGAAAGACATTTTGCGTCGAGATTTCACCGTTGATAAACCTGGATTCATCATTACACCCCAGAAACTAAGCAACAATCAAAAAAATGGATTTCTCCAGGTGAATTTGCACTAAAGAAGGCGAAGACGGTTCCATCGGCCGGTAACGTCATGGCGACGATTTTTTGGGATGCGAAGGGCGTCATCCTGATGGATTTTTTAGAAAAAGGAAGAACGATCACTGGACAATACTACAGTGAGTTATTGACCACTTTGACAAAAATTTAATGGAGACACTGTTGTTTTATCACGATAATGCACCAGCATATTCATCTGGTGTTGTCTCCGCCAAACTGCATGAAATGCGTTTTGAATTGCTGCCACACTCCCCGTATTCACCCGATCTAGCTCCCTGCGCCTTTTTCTTGTTCCCTAACATGGCTCGCAGGGAAAAAATTAAGCTCAAACGAGGAGTTCGATAAATCCTACAATATTTGTTTGTGGAGTTAAATAAATGGCAGGAACGTTGGGAGAAGTGTATCTTTCTAAAAGGAGACTACGTTGAAAAATAAAAAAACATTTTATTTAACTTAATGAACCGCCCTCGTAGAAGGCAACCATGGTCATGAGGGACTGCTAGTAGTAAATAAATAAATAAATTATTGAGAATGTCTGCTGAAACGTGCAAAATTTGTTTATGGAGACAATCTGAGCGCACAACAACTGACAAAGAATCCAGTGCATCATGAAAGGATAAAGCATGTCGATATTAAGTATCATTTTGAGCGCCAAACTATTAATGAAGGTTGTTGCGATGGAAACTAAGGTGATCCTTTTATTTGCATTCGCGACAACTTTGTTCTTGCTCCGTTAGCTAAATTTTTTTTCTCTTTTTCTTCCTTATATTACTCATTTTATGTTATATAAGTCACTAACTAACAAGAGATCAGGAAGGTAGCTGGTGGATGGAAAGACGGAGCGAAGTATAGATGTAAGTTAAGGAATATAATTGAAAACATTAATATTATGAATTTGTATTATTTTTAGATTTTAGTCGCTCTTATAATTTGTTGGTTTATAATAATATCCAATAAACTGAATTAAATTTATTTGGAAGAGTTTTTCATTATTTGGAACAACTTCTCAAAATACGTGCCCTCATTCCCGCCTACACTACGCACCAGCATTCTGAAATACCTTGGCTATCGAGCCCTGAATTTATTGTCAAATAGTTGCGATAAATTGGTGATCAGGTCAGGATCTATATATATTTATAAAGCAAATGTTTTTGTGCTCCCGGTTACACGTGGTTTATCTCTTTCTTTGTGTGTGTTAACTATAACAAATAAGCACTAGCTTAATGGCTACGAACATAAATGAAATTTGTCAAGGGAGTCTGTACCACGCCATTACAGGTGACATATTTAGGTCCGTACATCAGAGTGCTGTTGTAATGAATTATGAACAAAGAAATAAGTGGTAGTGGCAACAGTACAGGTTACATTATTGGGACGTAGCACAGCACGCTAACAATTAACCGTTTATTATACTTGGAAGTGAATAAAGTCGAAACAAAATGAAAATGGTGAAAGCCTGTTAAGAGAAATATTTCAAGCTAATACAGTATGACTTAATAGGATTACTGCACCCCATGGAAATATTTATGAGGGTGTCAACAGGACAGCACCGCAACATCAGTACGCATTTTAAATGCGCATTTTTTTGGAACGACGAAAACGAATAGCGTACCGATTGCTGCACAGATTGCTGCTCGGCAAGTAATCAACAGAGATTTGCCAAGTTTTTTGTCATGTATGAGAAGTGGTTACTGTTTATTAGCAACTATGAGCAGTCTACTGCAAGATGTGATTTTAGCAATAAAGAAAACCTTATCAGACTCCAGAAGTATCTAAAGAAGCCGTACGTGGCAAGTTAATTATTCCCGCTACGGTGTGATATACAATTGGAACAATGAGAATGTTATAGGGCCGAACAGAAATAATACATGCAACACTTCAACAAAAACTATGAGAAGAGCCTGCAATAAGGCCGAACCACTTATATTCGCTAATGCGACTAGCGTTGGCAGTCCAGAATTATTGTGCAACGATGTTTGCGACTGGGCTGCAAGACTATCTAAACGTCCCTTTGCTGTTGAACGATCTGGCTGCAAAGTTGCCAAGTGACATGGAACTGGATTGAGGCAGACATGTCTAACAGTTGGTAGCGGTAATCTGGCTACATTTGATAACTGCTTATTTGATTCAGCAATAAACGCCAGCATGATTATATTTTATGAAGTGCAAACCAGTAACGGTTCAAAGAGAGAATGGGTACTGGTGCATATTGTGGTAAGTAAAATTGTTTAAATGGTCAGACTAACCAATAGACACCAAATGGTGTAGCGTGTCTTAAATGTGACGATGACCACCGATTAAACGAACGTAGGAAGTTTGTTAAAAAAGAGCACTTTGTTTTTACTGTTTTAAGAAGCATCTTTTACGGCAATGTAATACAAAGAAACAGTGTGGCGGTGCCAAATGTACAGATGTAGATAACGTGTTGTTGAATTTGAATGTGGTTAAAAACAGAAAAAATGTTGACACCAACACTAGACCAATTGAAAGATCAAGCAAGATGAAGCACCAGTTCCATGGCAATTATTCAACTAAGTCGCTGTGTTTGTTGAAACATGTCCTTAATTCCTATTTGTTTCACAACAATTACATCACCTTTAGGAAAGATCGTACTAATCGTATTGGGGTGGAGTTCTGATTTCTGTTAGAGCTTCTTATTCCTCTGACTTACTGCTTATGTATAGCGTTGATGATATTAAGTTTATTTGTGTGAAAATTTCATTTGTCAATTTTTGTTTATTTATTACATGCTCCTATCTCCCACCTGCATCAGATGGATTCGTCTACTTTTCGCATCTAACTGCGATTAAAAAATTTGGTAAAGACACTGATAAGGTTTTAATCATGGGAGACTTAAATTTTCCAAACATTTCTTGGACGTACTCTAAAGATTGCAATTCTGTAATATCATCAGGAAGTTGTGAGTTTGTTGACTCATTGCTGGATCTTTCATTTCAGCAAATAAACTATACTTGTATAACTAATAGCATTGACCGTATTTTAGACTTAGAGTTTATCGATAGTATTATAAATGATGATTCTTTATTCAGAGGTAAACCACTGTCTACTCCTGTGGATGCATATGACCCAACATTGGAATTCAACATCTTTCTTAATGGTTTTGAACGTCGCTCCAATAACTTCTTACCTACATCTTCTTAATAGCACTGACTGGTCTTATTTGTATTCATGTGATGATGTCGAACTAGCCGCATAGCTTCTTTACAAAAGTATAAAAAATTATTATAAAGTTTGTGTTCCAAAAATTAAAATTAAACTAAAGCATAATCCTCATATGCCACCTTGGTTTTCTCGCAATCTTATTAAATTAAAAAATCATGAAAAGAGACAATTTAAAAAATATAAAAGGTGCAGTTTGTCCACTGATTACACTAAATATGCAGTATCCCGCTATAATTTTCAACACCTAAATAATTTCTGTCATCAGGCATATGTCACATATGTCAAAGATGATATAAAATGAGATCCTAAAAAAATTTATATATTTATAATTTCAAGCGCAAGTTGGATATTTTCCCATCCGGCATGAATTTAGATGTTGTTGAATGTTTTAACGCATCTCGCATCCCAGTATTAACGCATGTGCAGCTTTGGTGTATTTACGTGCAACCGTTGGTGATGATACAGTTGCACATTGTTGGCTTCGAAGGCAAGGGTAGAACCTTTGAAGCCAGTTTCGATACCATGCTAATGGCTGCGATATTGGATCTTAAGCTGGCGAAAACTATACAGTCTGAAATATCACTTCGTATAGACAATCGTGTATTTTGGATCAATTCTGATGCACTTAAAATTCAACAATTTGTGGCAATTCGAATATGTGAAATTTTGGAAGGATCCGAAGTGAATGAGTGACATTGGATACCATGTGCACAAAACGTAGCTGATGATGGCACGAAATGAAATAGAACTCCAGAAATAAGTGGGTCTAGAAGAGATGTTTGCGAAAGAGATCAACACTTTGAAATCTGAGGACGTAATTGTTGACCGGAAAAGCAAATTTTTTAAGTGTTCGCCGTTTTTGGATGAATTTTGTATGATGCGGATACGTGGTAGAAATGATGCTGTTGAAGGTGTTGAAGTGAACGTGAATTAGCCAATTATTTTACCACGACGGCACAGAATTTCATTATTGATAACAGAATTTTACCATCGAATGTACCATCATCTTCATAATGAAATTGTATTCAACGAAATGCGTCAAAGGTATTGGATGAGACTCCATGCATTAGAAAAAGAAGTTGAACGAAGCTGTCCAGCATGTTGCATACGTCAGGCCACGCCTGATCCACCTGAGATGGAACGCCGCATACCATTCAGTTATGCTGGACTGGATTACTTTAGGTTTATGTATGTTGCAATTAGACGTCGTCAAGAGAAAAGTGGCATTTTATTTACTTGCCTCACACTGCGTGCTGTTCATTTGGAAATGGTGCCATCACTTTCGACTGATTATTTTCTGTTGGCGTGAGTCGGCAAGGCATACCACGTCGCATTTCATCTTCTGTAGTTGAGAAGCAGTATCGAGATATAATTCGTTTTCAATCCGCCATGTGCACCACACATGTGTGGTGTTTGGGAGCGCATGGTGCGTTCAAGAAAGTCTATACCTGCTGAAATACTGCCTAAGTCAGGATTACGTGATGAGGTACTTCGTGTAGCGCTAGCAGATGTTGAGAATACACTAAATACGATGCCATTGGCATATATCCCTTTGGAGCAAAAGATGGACAAGTGTGAAGTACTGTAGTGCACACAATTATTGGAGTTGTGACCCAACCTGCCGTAAAGCTGGTGAATTAGATTGTGACGCAAACTAAGGTGATTTTATTTCTATTCGCGACGACTCTATGTTTCCTCCGTTAGCAATAAGTTCAACTTATTTTATACCTTTTCGTGCGTTTTTCGCTGTGTTAGTTAGCTTTGCATAATTATTTTATGTTATAACAGTCGGTAACTAGGCCAAAGGAGAAACAGAGCGAAGCACAGGCAATAAGGAATATAATTGAAAAAAAAAAAATACTTATGAATTTGTATTATTTTTAGATTTTAGTTGCTTTTATAATTTTTTCTTTTGTAATAATATCCAATAAACTGAATTAAATTTATTTGGAAGAATTATTCATTTTTTGCAACAACTTCTCAAAATACGTGCCTTTATTGGCGCCTACACCACGCACCATCAGGTCATATTATTCTAAAATATACACCAACTGATGTTATGTTAGCCGATATGTTAACAAAGAATTTGTCAAAGAAAACACACATTTAGTTTTTGAAATTGTTAAATTTGAAGTAATATTGATATTGCAAAATGCTTACACTGATGAAATGTGTTGAATATGTGTTTTGACATGTTCGAAGCAATAAAATATGTATGAATGTTTTGTCGAATGTACATTTTCGTTTTGAATGTTGTAATTCTTCTTTATGTTTTCAAACAATCCTGAATCAATTAAATAAAAAAAAAATTTAATAAAATCATCTCGGCCCAACAGGTAATGGTCCCGAGATAAAAGTATGATAAAATAACAAATGAACGCATCATGGTAATTTTTGTGACTGCGTGAAATGAAGAAGACCTTCATTCACCTGTTCTTCAATTTTAATTGCCCGAAAACACCAGCATCCGAATTTCTTCCATTTGTGTCCACTTCCTATGCTATGAATTCGTAATTGGCATTCTCCACCGCCATAATCACTATACTTAAACTATTCTTGTTGTAGAAATAGTATGAGCCCGATTTTGAGCTTACGTGTTTTCCGTCGATGGCTCCAACACAATTGTTGAAATTACAGTTTTCCAAAATTGACAGAAAATGCTTGCCATTGCTCCTCGTTTTTTTGGAATCTGTAATGTGATGTTGATTAATATTTGTTGTTCTTGCAGTTGTGTACACTGAAGAAACGAAAATTTGATAACACACTATTACTGCAAAAAGCTGTTAAGCATTTTTGAAAATCTACCAATCTGCATTCTGGCGGACAGCTTTCTCACACTTTAACATTAAGTTACTCTTCCCGACTAATGTTTGCAACAAAAATTTCAAAGAAAATGTTTACAATTGTTGTTGGGAAAATTAGTCGGGGAGAGCAAAAATAACAGTGTGAGCGAGTTGTCCAGTCTATATATTTCTATAGTCTTTGGTATTTCGCGTTATTGACTATACGGTTATTCCAATTTGTGCTCATTCGCTCGTCCTGTTCTTCTTTTGTTTTGCTTGTTTGGAAAGTGTACAAACATACAGAAAGCATACGCAGTATATATATATACATATATTTCAATTGCAAACATATAAACACATTTGCTGTCCCAGACAAATTGCTCTCACAAAAAACTCTCGCCGACTACATTTCGAAGAATTTGTGAGCAAAAACTATGAATATTGTTTAGACCTATATTGATATTATATAGACCTTGCTTCACCATATCATCTACACTTATGCTAAGTTCCCACAAGCCAAATATTTGCTATCTTTACATTATTGTCACTGAAATTTTTGTGTGAACGTACCATTGCTCTCATTCTCTCAATGCTTGCTATTTATCATTCTGCTTTGTGAGAATTGCAAATCAAAACTAAGCTTAACATTTGAGTGGTACGTGATAGAGTGTGAAGTGATAGTGATATTTTTAATGAATCATGAACGTTTTTGATTTTTGGTGGAATAATAAAAAGATGTTTTTATTGCATAGTATGTTTATGAATCAAGTTTATTAAAGTATTTTATTTCGTTCAGCTCTCCTTTTGATGAAAAAAAAGCGGTATGTTTTTATTTGTTGACATTTTACTCACTTTTTTTAATAAATGAAAAAACATAATTTCTTTATTGTGGAATAGAAAGACATCAATCAATTTATACTCTATTCTCATTTAATATTGTTAATTTATATTATTTAATTGGTTTTTTCACTTTTCATACAAGTTATTTCCCTAAAAATATTTTTTAGACTGTTTTCATGATACAATAAAAATTGTCCTAACGAAGAACACAACAAGTATTATCTTCTCTCTATGCATAGCGAAAATAGCAGTACAGAGAAATTAAGTGAAAATTCGGAGGACGACATTGATCCGTGCGCAGTTACTGATAGAAGCTTATCAAGCTCAGAAATAGAGTCACAACAACAGTTTTTAAGAAGAGGAAAAGTTCCATGTATATGTACGATAACAAGAAGCAAAGAAACCAAAAATATTTAAAAAACACTGAACTTTCATATGAATCACTATGGAAGCCGAAAAGAACTGAAAATGAAAAGAGTTTGCGTCGACCTTGTGGAGAAAACTGTCATTTAGTATGCACTGAGAAAATTACAGAATCATCACGCAATCAAATTTTCCATATATAATGGGATACCAGTGATTTGTAAGCTACACAAGTCCAATTAAACCAAAGTACAGGTACTTCTGCACACAACAGTTTCAAAGATTAATGTTGCTGTATATGACCTGCAAGCAATGCTTTCTTTACCAAAGGAGTTTACTTCGTGCTTTTTTTATAAAAGTAAAATAAATTGCTACAATTTAACGATTTCTGACCTCCACATAAACATGTGGACTTTTTTTTTTTTTTTTTAGGCGAAGTTGAAGGAAAGTGTGGTCCAATGAGATTGGAACCTGCCTACTTTCAATTTATTTATAATGGTATCTTACCATTATCAGAACTTAAACAAAAGAATATTAAAGATTTGGTAAAAAAGAACATCATTCCACGAAATTTCTATGAATCATGAAAAGTTTTTTGCCTCTACTGAAATTTTTGAGTAAGGTGTGATATATATGGAAAGGAGGAACCATGGTGATATGATAAAATAATAAATAAAATAAATAAAAAAAAAAATAAATTCCGCCTGTGCCATCGTGATAGAGATGAAACTTATTAAAAACAGGCAGAGAGAGAGTATCTTAAAACAAATACAAAATTTTCATTAGACATGAGCAAAGGTACATTCACATTGCTCACTTCAGTATGTACCCTTGAATGCATATACAAATTTAATGTACAGTGATTTGCAGATTTTCAAAAAAAGTTTTCATAAAATATGAGATTATTGAAGTTGAGGATTTAGTAGATTGTCAGATTTATAACGCAGACGAATCTGCACTATTTTGGAAAATGTTTCCTGATAAAAAAAAGAGAAGACTGCCCAAGGGAGGAAAATAAGCAAGGAAAGTAACATTTCTAGTTTGCGCTAATAGATCGGGCAGTCACAAACTGAATATCGCTGTCATAGGCAAATCAAAAAAGCCAAGGTCATTTAAAAAGAAAGCATCGATCGAATATTATTCATCCAAAAACGCCTGGATTACATTTTACTTTTTTTCTTATTGATTTCATAAGTCTTTTGTACCACAAGTAAAATCATTTCAAACTGCAAATAATCTGTTACACAAAGCTATACTTATTGTGGAAAATGCTAGATGTCATGCTGAACCACTTGTATCTGAGTGTGGCACTACAAAATTGTTTTTATGGCGCCCAACTGCACAAGCATTATACAACCTATGGATCGAAATGCCAAAAGGTTGACTAAACTTTTTTACAAAAAAGACCTTTCATTTGAATTTATCAATTTACCATTTCATGGTTCCGATTTATTTTTAAAACATTTCACTTTACAAGAGGCATGTGAACTCCACGCAAAGTCTTGGGGCAAAGTATCAAATGACGTCATAAAATTTTGTTGGAAAAATATTTAATTATAAAAATGGACATCCGAGGAAAATCTACCATTGGCGGTTATTCTTAGGAATGTCAGTAATGCGGCAAATACAGTAACATGAATCAAAACCAGACGTTGTCCACAAATGATATCAATGAATGGATTAATGAGACCGAGGAAAATTTTTACAGTATCTACCACAAATATTAAAAGTATTAACAATTTATTTTGTACTCGTATATGTAATTATAATACTACATACTTTAAATACATGGTGAATAATTTTTAATTTCAACGAACAACTGTGAGTAGTGTTTTTCTTTACTAGTAACGTACTCAATTAAAATTTTTAAAGGGTATCCGCTAGTCCGGAATAATCGGTAATCCGGATAGGGCTCTGCAATCATTAATCCGGATTAGCGAGCTGATATTGTACTTGGAATACTTGGAAGTAGTTGTAAATGATCTGCTTCGGCAACCATTATTATTATCTCTTCTCTTTAATCATACATGTGCTCATGGAGAGAGTGAATTACATTTGTGTGTGCCTTACTCGACGCCGATTTGGCAAATTCATTAACTTTATTCATACCAGCAGTTTCACTTCAATAGAGTGCTTATATAGGTAAGGCCTTTTTTAATATGAAACTTCATTGGTTTTAGTAGGAAAACAACAATTATAATAAGCAACGAGCGCTCGCTATATACATATATATATTTTTCCAAAGTTCCAAGGTGGAACACAGGGCCTCAACAAACAAGTTATAATTCGTTTCATCTGATGCTAAAATTTTAATTTGTCTTCACGATCGTCCTGATTTTTGTGCTTCTCCTTCAATTTGTCGTCTCCATGTATTGGCTAGTTTCCCACGTATGCGACTCCCTTGAGGTTTCTAGTACAATGCTGTTCTTGTGATGTCATCCTACTGTTTATGCAATGTGTACCCGATCCACTTCCATTTACGGCGATGGATTTCTATGTGGACAAGTGTTTGTTTAGTTACAGTCGAAAGATCAGCATTGCTTATTGTGTGGCCAGAATATCCGCATGAAGACAGCGGTTAAGGAAGGATTGCAACGTTCGGAGAGTGCATACTGTAAGATTCCATGTTTCGCACCCTTATAGGACTACTGACTTTACGCTAGTGTCGAATATTCTCAGCTCCGTGCGTCTGGAAATGTGCGTTGCTCTCCATACCTTATATAGCTTACCAAATGCAGCTCGTCCCTTGGATAATCGGTTGCGCATATCTGCTGCTGACCCGCCAGTTTTTGAAAGAATGCTACCGAGATAGGAGAATTCATCCATTTCTTCCAGTGGTGTACCGGCAATCTGAAGCGCTTCTGTTTACCCATTACCTTTGTTTTTCCAATACTGATTTTTAGATCGGTTTGTGCTGCGGTAAGCAAG
Source organism: Amiota albilabris (assembly GCA_037040105.1). Taxonomy (NCBI): domain Eukaryota; kingdom Metazoa; phylum Arthropoda; class Insecta; order Diptera; family Drosophilidae; genus Amiota; species Amiota albilabris. The sequence goes on along the minus strand of JBANCV010000487.1, from coordinate 9,442 downwards.
AGCTTGCACAAATTGCGTCGTGTTTTAGAGTGTCAAATGCTTTTCAAAATCGATGAAACAAAGGTAGAGAGGCGTACGCCACTCAACCGACTGCTCGACAATCACTCTCTTTATGTGATCGCCGCATGAACAACGTGGGCGAAAGCCAGCTTGTTCTTTTCATAGTCTCTGCATAAGCGAGTTGGACAGTCTTTTGTGAATAATGTGTGCTATAATTTTATTTATCATGCTAAGCACTCGGAAAGATTACCCTTCTTCGAAGGGAGAGTGATAATTCCTACTTTCAGCTCAGATGGTGTTTTTCCGGAATTCCAAATGTTTTTTAAAAGCGGCAATAGAATCCGAACACTTATCTTAGGGTCAGCTTTGAGTAGTTCCGGGTTGATGTTGTCGGGCCCAGGAGCTTTGTTGCTTTTCAATGATCTAATCGCTGTGATTATCTTATTCACGTCCGGGTATGTGTTTGAAATAACTCGTCTTGATGTATAGCGTAGGTAGCCGCACGTCTGAATGGGCTGCGACGGCGGCGCTGAAGCAACTTTTTGTAATAGTTCTCCCAGATGTGGATTTGCTTGCCCTTGGAAGTCGTTAGGTCGCCATTTTCATCTTTAAGTGGCTTGGTGGTTTTAAAACAAGGCACGTTAGCTGTCTCACTGTTCGATAAAGATTAAGATTAGGGTGCGATGCAATTACGCAACAGCTTGCAAGGTTATCATTCCAGATTCTTTTATCAGTTCTAGCACTTTTCTTAATTTGCTTAACGATGTTACTGTAACTTTTCTGCAACTCTGCCTCAACTGCCTGGTTTTTGCGTAGTTTAACTGGTTTTTTACTTTTTTGCGTTCGTTTATTAGATTCCATGTTCGATCGGAGATCCAGTACTTCTGTTTACTCACTTTGTACCCCACGTGTTCTTCCGCTGCTTTTACGAATACTCCTTTTATCTGCTGCCATTCGTCTTTGATTGCGTGTTCTGAATTGAGAAATGTGTCCAACGATTCCGAAAATCTTGCACAAGTTGCTGCGTCTTTTAGTTTCTCGATATCGAACTTCTTTTGCATTTTTTTGGTTAAAGTCTTTGCTGACCACACCCACTTTGAGTCTAACTGCTGCAATTAGAAGATGCTACATCAGCTCCACGCTTATTGTGCACGTCCATAAAGCAGCCACGCCACGCATTACTTAAGGCAATGTGGTCAATCTGGTTTTCGGTAACTCGATCCGGTGATGTTCAAGTTGTCTTGTGGATGCGCTTGTGCTTGAATAACGTGCCACCAATAACAAGATTATAGTTAGAGCAACACTCAGTAAACACTTCTCCATTCTCAGTAAGCGTTCCCAAGCCATGCTGGCCCATCGTTCTTTTGGGACTCATGTTACATTGGCCAACCTGCTCTTTCATGTCGTCCATTAGGATAACTATGTCACCTCATTCGATGTTTGTCAGGACGTTTGAAAGACTGTTGTAAAACGCCTCCTTAAGTACGACATCTGCGATATTTGTCAGTGCGTAGCATTGGACTATAGTCATATTCCGTACTCTTGTTTGCAGTCTCAGTGAAATGATCCTATCAGTGTGCGCTTTCCATTCCATAAGGTCCGCTGCCGCTGATCTGGAGAGAAGAAATCCGACACCACACTCTCTTTTTTGGTTGGGATGGTTACCAGAAAAAATAAGTTTTTGGCCAGTTGTTGTTGTGATTTCACCCAAATCGACCTATCTGATTTCACAGATGCCGAGCACGAGAAATTGGTAGCACTGGAACTCATTGCATAATTGCGACAATTTTGTTGGTTCAAGCAGTAAGCGCACATTCCATGTTTCTATTCGTGATCCTTTTTTCATGGTGAAGGTTGTCATCAATTTATTAGAATTATTAGTTTCTTTATTTGTTTTAGTTTCTGTAATCAGTTTGATTTAAGATGAGTAGGTGATTGGCCTTCAGCATTCGATCCGGGGCTGCCTTAAGGCTGGCAAAGGGTGTAGGAATTTCCTCCTCGCTGATGATAAGGTTATACCGCCATTCCTCGGATGTCAGACCCTCGTTTGTAATAAACAGGGAGTACCGCGTGAAGGTGAGGTTGACATTTGGGAGGGATAGGCTATGTATTCGCGTCACCATCCCCACGAGCGCTCGCTATGCGCGTGAGTTATTATCACTTACAAATACTTGGAAATTTCTCATTCGTTTATTTCATTTGGAACTTGGACCATACACATTTGGTCTGCATTGGAAATAAAACATTTGCTTGCCCTGAGTAACTACTTCGTATTTCCAAATGCGAGCACAAAATTCTATTCTATTGAGTATTTAAAATTTGGTTGCAACGAAGCTAATAATTTGTTTGCATTTGAAAACGCGTTGGTGTGTATTATACAAGCGGAATACCGATAATGAAAATATGTGCATCCCAGTGAAGAGGTGAGCGGACGTTCGTCAAAACAATCGCAAACTGTCTCAAAAATGAGTGTTTTGCGGTCGAAAATACGGGTATTGCTTGAACACACGCTTAATGCTCGCAAACAAGCTCGCAAGCGATAATTTTTTTCTCTAGCATACGAAACAACGACAAAAAAAAAAACGAGTTTCAGAAAAACTGCTTTGAGCATAAAAATGAAAAAAAAAACCAAGATAGACGACAAATGGTTTCTTTGGCATATAGCAAAAGAAACAAAAAAAAAAACGTCCGGAAAACACCCGCTTTATTTCCGTAAACAGTTTTGCGGGTATAGTTATGATAACCGGTTTTTGGCACGCAAACAAATTTTTCGATATTTGTTTTGTTGTTTCTTTTGCTATTGGATATTGCACTGCTTCATAATTTTAATTTCAATTGTTTAGTGACCAAAAAAGGAAAAAAAATAAAAATTTTAACCAAAAATTACTTGGATATTATATTAATACATATATTAATACATATATTAATGCATATATTAATACATATATATATATACATATATTAATACATATAGTAATACATATATTAATGCATATATTAATACATATATTAATACATATATTAATGTATATATTAATACATATATATATATACATATATTAATACATATAGTAATACATATATTAATGCATATATTAATACATA
>JBANCV010000486.1:0-36239 GCA_037040105.1 Amiota albilabris | reverse complement strand
TTTTGTATTGTATATTTTGCATATTAATTGTAGTCATTTAATGACAGTAATTTGTCATAATAAATTAAATAAATAAAAATAACTCACTGAAGTATTGTCTTCCTTTTTCTAAAAAATCCATGAGGATGACGCCCTTCGTATCCTAAAAATCCTCGCTATGACCTTACCGGCTAATAGGACCGTCTTCGCCTTCTTTGGTTCAGATTCACCGGGACAAATCTATTGTTTTGGATTGTTACTTAGTTTCTGGTGAGTAAAGATGAATCCACGTTTCATCAATGGTGACAACTCGACGCAATAAGTCCTTCGGATTTCGCTTAAATTGCCCTAAACACTGCATCGAAGTTGACAGCTGCATCCGTTTGTTGTCCACCGTGAGCAACCACGACACCCATCGGGCCGACAATTTTTTCATCGCCAACTTATCAAGTAAAATATTAATTGCCATTCCGGTCGACACACCTACGGCTTTTGCTACTTCACACACTTTCGTTCGTCGATCAGAAAGATTCATGACGTGGACTTTTTCATCAAAAACGGATGTTCGCCCACGTTTAAATTTGTTGAACCAATATCTAACTGTGGTCATAGATGGTGACGTATCCCCATAAACAGCAGCCAACTTTGCTTTTATCTCCTCGCATTTTTCCCATCCAAAAACAAAAAGCGAATTACTGTACGGTACTGCTACTTTGCATCTTAACTAACGAAACCTATGGATGGCAGCACACGATGATTACACTAACTTCACTCAGGAACGTCTTCTATCTTCAACCAAGGGCACTAAATGAACCGCCCTCGTATATATATATTTTGATTGGTTTAAGTCAGTGAACTGTATTTTATAGTGCCTTCTCGAAAGCTGCAAAGACAATGTATACATCAATAGGTATTTTATTTAAATACGCAGTTTTAATATCCGCAGGCATTTATTTAAAAGAATTTGTATTTAATTTACAATACATTTATAGACATGGCATATAATCATCAAAAGAAAATATGTATACAAACATGAAACTAAACATGGATATTAATTGTCATAAGCATATATGCATCAAAGCACAGAAAGGAGTAGTTTTCTCTATGACGTGCAGAACAGAACTAAACTTAAACTCAAACGCACTTGCATTTCCTAGCTAAGAACTCTAACTACCGGTCAACGAACGCTTCGAAAGATCACTTCTTAGCAAGTAAAGAAGCAAAATATTCGACAGAACTCTAACGGCTAAAGCTCAGTTGCTAGCGGAATGCCCACAGCAGAACCACTATGAATGCAAGAGGTGCCTAATAACTACTCACTTAAACAGCATCCTTTCATCCATTTTTAGCGGTCGACGATTATTATTTATTTTATTACAATGACAAATAACTGTCAACTTACAATAAAAATGAAAAAAAATATTAAAAATAAAAGTAAGCAAATGATTACAAAAATAGAGGTACAAAGTATAAACTAAATTATTAAAAATAAGTCTCCGTCCCGGTGGGAGCAATTAATTTTCTAACCTTCTAGGTGTGGCACTACTCACAACCAAATGTGGTATTAAATCAGCCTGATGAGCAGCAAAGGCAGCCGCTATAGGTCAACCGATTCCCATAAGTTGCGAAGCAAATACGATGATGGTAAGTGCAGAGGGCGAGATCTCCGGTGAGAAGACGTAATAATACTTTTTATAAAACATGCATAAAACTTGAAAAGCATCATGTAACGCCTAATTAGTTTTACATCTAGACAAGGGTAAAGGGGCAAAGTTTCTGGTAGAATGGCTGGGGGTGCAAAAAGAAAGCTGATTTAAGAGCATAGGAGAATCAATAATCCCAATAATCCTAAATGGAATAATGATGAGGAGGAGTCTATCAGAATAAGATGCCAACCTGCAATTCAGTTTAGGCTATTTAGGAATTGCTTCTGAACAGACTCAATTCGATCTTGATGCTTTTTATACTGGGTCGCCCAAATGCAAGAGCAGTACTCGAGGACTGGACGCACAAGAGAAATGAAAAGAGTCTTCGTAGCATATGGGTCATTGAACTCAATAGACCAACGTTTAATAAAACCAAAAATAAACCTCGCCTTATAAGCAACGCTGGATATATGCTTATTAAAACATATCTTAGAATCAAAAAGCACACCTAGCTCATTTAATATGGACACACGCTAAAAGAGGACGTTGTCGATCTTATAAGTACACAAATGTGGTTTACACCGATGATATTTCATGAACTTACATTTCAACCTATTAAGGTACAAATGATTATTTAAGTACCAAGAATTCAATAAGTTCAGATCCTCTTGCAGTCTTAGATGAGAAGATGTATCTTTTTCACAAAACCATGCTGTGGTGGAGAAATAACAGCCTTACATAATTGCTGATTATTCGATATGAGGACTTTTTTGAAAAACTTAGGAATAACTTACAATTTAGATATGCCCCTACAGTTTGAGATGTCCGATTTATTACCTTTTTAATGAAAAGGAATAATGAAAGATTTCTTTCATATAGGCGGAAATGACTCTACATTGAGCGATAAATTGAAAATCATCAATAAAGCTTTGCATAGGGAACATGCACACCGAATTAAGACACAGCTAGGAACATTATCTTGGCCAGGAGAATAAGAAATGTTTAGGGATATAAGATTTTGCAGAAGCTTCGCTTCAACAACACCAGGATTTCCACAATTATTAATACCCACAAAACCGCTGAAGAGTAGGTCGATTGAAAAAACTAAGCAAAAAAGTCAGATATTCCAGGGTCATCAGAAGCATGCAAATCATCTAAGAAAAATGGGGAAGGATATAATGAGGATTTACGTTCAGCTCTAACAAAGCTATACATTTTTAAGGGTTACTCGAAAATTGCAACCTAAAACGAGTAAGATAATTTTTATAGCAACGGGAATTCAGGGTCAGAAACTTAAACCGTACTGCACAGAATCTTTGAAAGTCAAAAGACGAAATTATATTATTTATCTTTTTTCTAGACGACTTTATGTTTTTCAAATTGGAGAGCTAACGAGTAAACCAAGGTGGTTTATATTATAATTTTGATGCCTTCGTAAAAGGAATGCACCAAGATAGAAATTAATGTACGAGGGTTCCTTTTTAAGCCTTAAGACAGAGAAATAATAATAAATATGTATCATCGAAAATGGCTTTGTTGTTTTTCAAAATATTCTCCTTGAAGATCAATACAATTTTGCATGCGACTGAACCAATTTTCGAAGCACTTTTTCCACTCGGAATGAGGTATCTCCAAAACATGTGTTTTGAACGCATCAACCGCTTCTTCAGGCGTCGAAAAACGTTGACCTCGCAATTTACTTGTGGTGTGCGGGAGTAGAAAGGTGATCCATCAATTCGACGTTTTGAATGTTTAAAAAGTCACTTGTTTGACCCGATGCGTGAGAGCTCGCTTTGTTGTGGTGGAGAATAATTCGTCTTCTGCGGTTGATTTTTCTTATTTCTTCGAACACTTCTGGCAAACAAATCATGGTGTACCATTCAGAATTAACCGTTCTGCGTTTCTCCAATGGCACGGTCGCGAAATGTCAGGTTATTCTAAAAAAACAGGCGAACAGTTGATTCGAAGTGCTTCGTGTGCAAACAACTTTTGTTGGATTTGGCTCATCTTGAATGATCCATACAGTCGACTGCTGTTAAAGTTCAGGCTCAGATAGGTAGATCCATGATTCATCACCTGTCACGAACTTATAGACGTTTTTTGGGGCACCACGATTGAATTTTTCAGCATTTCTTTGCATCAATCGACACGAGCCTTTTTTTGCGCGATTGTCAAATTATGCGGTATCCAACACTATCAAATCTTTTTGACGGCCAAATGTTCATGCAATATTGAATGTATTCAAAAGGAACTAATGTGCAAGGATGCCTTTTTCTCACGATATGTCACAGGACGATCTTGCATTACCAGTTCACGCACATCGATGCATGTTTTGTGGCACAACAACTGATTTTGGACGACCTTCACGAAATTCGTACTGGAGAAAACTACGACCACGATTGAATGTTGAATGTTCACAATTTAATTCCGCTTATTAGCCGAAACGAATTTGTCAAGTCATTCTAAACAATACAAATAGCACTCGTATGACAAAACGTTCTGAATACATTTATCATTAAAAATGACAAGCTTTACGATACCAATGTCAGATATGACATATCAACATTGGTGTTTCCATATCTCAAGACTTAACCAGCAATCTACGTATCATAGAAAAACTTAGTGGCCACTGAAATATCTCTACACTTATATAAGAAGGACTTATCCAACATTTAGTAACACAAAATTAGCTTTACGGAAACAAAAAAGACGGAAAAAAGGATATGATGGCGTAACAGAAGCATTAATATGTGAATGCTTCTCTATAACCCTTCGAAAAAAAACCAGTCAGTACCAGAAATGATTGTACTTTTTTGCTTTTATATTCTTCGGCACAGAAAATTTTTTAACTGCATTTTTTTCTGCTGGTTTAATTTGTCCCGCTTCAATGGCGTGCTCCAAATAAGGAATCGAAGTCTGCAGAAATCGACACTTCTTTCATTTTATATTGAAACCAAAAACTACTGCATCTTCATAAGACATTCCTCAGCCATTACTGCAAGTATGAGAAAACTGCACCATCTTCATACTTCTTATGTACTTTCTTACTTAATTCTTTCTGCTATAGTCTCATACACATCATATCTGGTCTTTCACTCCTTATATGACTTGCAAGTATAATAAATAAGTATATACTCATGAAAACTTTCATATTTACGTTTTACACAAACGCTCAAATCTCTATGAATTTCTTCACTAAAAACATATTCACGATCAAATTCCTGTATTAACTGCCGACGTGATTCCGCATATTTACACATTTTAGACGACCCCAAAAACAATTCTGCTATGTATGTTAATTTGGCAGGGGCCTCCACGTACAACTGTTTGTTATTTAATCCAACGGCATCAGTATTAAGCTCAAAATTTTCAAACAAAAAGAACTATCACAAAAGGATTCAAGTGGACAAGGGAAATTAAAGAAATGTTTGCAGAAACACGCAGACGGTGGCAACAAACAAGATCTCCATTTGATAAAAGCAGGCTTAATACAGGATCGAAAGAGTGCTCCAATAAGAAAATAGTATTTAAAACGCCTATCTTAGCAACTATCTAAAGGGACTGACAAAAAAACGTAGCACCGATTATTTGCTTTGGAGGTGCACAAAAAATGTTCACAACCAACAGCACAATTCCCACCAGTAAAAAAAATCATAGTCTAAAAGCAATAAAGAAAAAGCTAATACCTTCGCGGAGTACCTCGAAAGTATCTTCAAGCCATAAGCTGCCTCGATGACGGCAAGTGGTCTTTGAAGCTGAGCTTATGATGTAGGGTAATCCCTAGATACACCAACGAACTTTTTGTTGTGATTTCCACGTTGCCGACTGTGATCATAGCACAGCTTTGTGATTGCTGATGAGTAGCGCCTCAGTCTTTTGCACTGCTAGCGTGAGGCCAAAACTGTCCAGCCATGCTGGGATAGTTGCGATAGGTGAGTTATATCACTCCACCGACTCGCTGATATTCTTCCCGATTACGACTAGCGCAATGTCATCCGCGAAGCCCACAATATTTACACCAGCTGGGACACAGAGACGAAGGATGCCATCGTACATTATATTCCAGAGGAGTGACTCGAGGACAGAGCCCTGGGGCAACCATCCGGTTACGCTGAATGCTGCTTCTCCCTCTGAGGTGTCGTAGAGAAGAACCCGCTGACTGAAATAACTTTGAAGTACTCAAAGCATGTACCTGTATTCTGTGGTTCCACCTGCCTAACGTCTACCACGGATCGCAGCCTGCGCAATCCTGCTCACTTCCAATACCGCGTCGATGGTTGAACGCCCCATCCAAAAGCCATACTGTGGCAAGGGGAGGCCCCCTCCTAGGTGAATTTCATCCTCGAGTCTGCTCGCTATGATATTTTCCAAGGCTTTGCCCGCCGTGTCCAAGAAACAAATAGGCCTGTACGAATATGGTTCTCTGGTTTGGTGATGAGCACCAGTCTCTGAATTTTTCAGAAGAATGGGAAGACACCTTTCGATAGGACAGGTTGAAAATATCCGCGAAAAACTAAAGCCGTAGGGTCATCGCCAGCTAAAGGGCTCGGTTTGGGATCTGCTCAGCTCATGGTTCTCGCCAATGCTACTAGTTTGTTGCTGCTGCGGGAAGAGTATTGCCACAATGTGAGACATAACTGAGGGATGCAAAAGAGGGACTGGTTTGTGTGATTTGGCGCTTTTGAAAATCACATGGAACGCCTTGCCCCATGGATCATTTTCTGCTTTATCGCACAGCTTGAGGAAACAACGTCAATGTCCCTGTTTGCTCGCTTTAAGGATCTCTTACACGACTGGTAACTCTCCCACAATTCGAGAAAATGACTTGAGAGTCTGGCCAGCTGTTAGGCCCTTCGTGTCAGGACACAGCCAATACAATATCATCATTCTACCAGAATACTGTGTCTTGGTGACGGTTATGAGATCTTCTGAGTTACATGCTGGAGTCACATGCTTGTGGGACTTGAAGGGTGGTACAGAAAGTCTGGTGGCTTAGCGTAGACTCTCTGTAACCCCTCTTAACCGAATATCGCTGTGCTCTTAGAATATTGTTATCCACAGTAACCTCACAGAATATGGCTTGGTGATCACTCGCACTGTATAAGTAGCACAGAGTCCACTTGGTGGAGCTGTATGGTTAGGGACTTATGAACGTGAGATCCACTATTGACCCAAAACCACCACTCAGAGCATGAATTCAGCAGGCCTTCTTCGATTGTTACAAATGCCTCCAGCAGAGAGTGCCCTTACAGTTGTTTAGCATCTTGCTCCAGTCTGTTGCTCATGCATTGAAATCACCGTCGATCATGACAGGGTATCGAACTCTCGCATCGGTGAAGAGCTCGTCCAATAACACTTCAAATTCGCTCACACTTAAGCTGGAAGAAAGGTAAGAGCTGTATATTCAAAGGCCACTTACCATTGCTGTCGCAAAGCATTTAAATGATCTTTTTGAGAAAGCAGGTCCTGTGCCACAACACAATGGTTCAAGTTACTTGAACCTTGCATTTATTTCGTACTAACTTCGCGCGACGCAGGGCAGTCTCGACTGCCGGATAACTGATTGGTGTCGCCCACCACCTTGGTTTGCTTGTACAGGTTTTCACTAGGTGCCCCTCTTCTCCTCATCTTAGACAGCAGTTGCTTCTGTCTACCCCACTCTTGCATGCACTAGATATGTACCCCAATTCTAGACATTTGAAGCATATGAGAGTCTGCTGCCGCTCCCGGATTCTGCAGCGATTGCAGGCTGTATCTATTCCACCGGCTTTAATGAGCAGTGCAGCAGTTCTTGATGGCATGCTAAGTATAGCCGCCTTTGTTCCAGCATAGCTTTTAATATTTCCTCTGCTTACCTCTATCTCAAACTGTTTCTTAAACGCTAGGTCAATGTCTTCCATACCAGTGGCATCATCGATATCGAAGATCACCAAATGGGTCCCCTGCGTTAATGAGCGTAAGCTAGCACACTCATCGAATGCACAGCCCACCGCTTCCTTTAGCTGTTGAAGGTTTTCCTTCATGGGGCTGTTCAACTCAAGTAGCACATCTCGATTCTGCGTCTTACAAATCCGGTTGACATTGTCGCTAATCTTTTTAAGGCCCTCATTGTGATTCATAATCAACACGATGACACTGTATGGTCACTCCTCTGCCTATTCCTTTTGCTTTGGTCCTACTGCTTTCCAGCCGGCATCGAAACCGTGAGTCTCTTCTGTGATGGAAGGCTTATTACCATCTGGAGGAACCCCACCATTAGGTTTTGCGGGGTTTGGGGTACTTCTACTACTTAAAAGTTTGAGGGCTTCAGTCATCATTGCCTGTTTGAGGTGTTTCTTCTGCCTACCCTTTGGGTCCCTTGACCTCATTGGCGTCGTGAACTAGGAAGTGTGACTGCCGCATACGTCTGTGTCCCTGTCTGGGTCGTTTTCTTCTGGATTGCGCACAGCTCCATAATTATTAGTTTGTACTGACGAGAGAGCTACTATTTTATGGCGACCAGGTCCTCAAGCAGAGACTGCATATCGTCTACTACTGAAATAAGTTGCAGGCTAGGTACTCTTTTCTTCTGCTAGTTTCAGAACATAAGGGAGCGACGATGCCCCTGATACTTCTGTTTGTCCATTTCGTTGCACCAGTTGCATAGGAGAACTCATTGCTTTCGAGCTCGCAATAAAAGAATCTTCAGCAGTGCTTGAACCGGGCACCTCTTCTCTCTCGCACAGTGCTCACCTTGGAGTGTTGTCGTACCCAAACCTGTACAGGTAGCACCTGTAGCTGCAATGACCAGATAAGAACGGTGTTAAATGATAGTTGGTTTCCCCGCTCTTCCTGCTAAACCAGTTTTCAATGTCCAGGGTAAGCCCGAAAGTACATCTACCATTCTCAGCGTTCTGCCATCTCTGCCGACAAATCAATGTTGCGGATTGCCGCTCCCGCCTTCGTGCGTCGTTGTTTGGACGCCCATGACAGACCTCATGGAATCTTCGCATTTCATCAGCCAATCTACGGGGATCATCTCAGTTAGTACCAATGCCGCAACATCTGAGAAAGTTCGAAAACCCCATACCGTTCTCAGCGTTGTTAGCCTATAGGTGAGTGAAAGGATTTTGAAGTAGGTAACAGCTCTCAGAGATTCTGCTCTAATGGGACACCCTTAACAATATCCGGCTCTTGTCTGCCAATCTTTGGAAGCATCCATGATAAGGCAGTCTGGACCCATGCAGCTTTATTTGTCATGTACAGCAGATGCTCTTTATACGATAGCGTGCTATCTAGGTACAGTATGGCCTTCTTGGACCGTACTTCATGCTCTCATACGGAGCGGAAATCTATACGTTTCCTAGTGGTGATCAGAACCAACTTCTTATGCTGCTCTGCCAAGGAAGTTTCGAAGACCTTAGCCATGCTGTAACTGCGTGAATAGCGGTGTTTGCAAATTGCTGTATGTTCCATATCTCCTTGCCCGTAACTATTAAACACAGGTCATCTACAAACCCTACCGAAGTGCAATTTTCAGGAAGCTGCAACCGCAGGACCTGGTCGTACATAAGGTTCCAAAAAAAGCGCTCTCAGCACCGAACCCTGAGGAACCCCCACAGTAACTCTGTAGGATTTCTTTCCATCGTCGTTATCATAGTCCAAGTACGTATCTGACAAGTAGGACTTGATCATGTTTTGGAGGTACATTGGCATTCACCTTCTACGGACGGAACTTTTGATATACAGCTAAATAGTAGAATTAAATGCGCTCTTTACGTCCAGCGTGACGATTGCGTAGTATTTCTTATCCCCATGCAGCCATCTTTCGCCATGTATTGCCTGTCCTACTATACCAATCACATTTTGTTTCGCGTCTACTTTCCAGCGACCCTTTTGAAAGCCAAATAGTTTCAAGGAGAGTGACACTCCCGCTTACACTTAGCTCAAGTCTGTTGCAGATAATGACGATGACGCTTCGTTGTGTGGCTCACCAGCATTTACTAGAAGGACCAGTTCTTAATACTGCCTTGCTTTGGGGAATACTCTGTCATTGGTTTAAAGGCTGCTGGAACATTCAAAACATCTGCTTTTGGGGCTTTATTCGGCACTCCATCATGACCCGGAATCTTCCTATCCTGGAAGCAATATCACACGCTAGAGAAAGTTCCTCAGAACTAACACAGGAAATTTCTTCCAAAGTTCGTTGTTCAAGCATTTTATTTGATGCACAGGTTGCTACCGGGAACAGTGTTTTGACTATATTCTCGAGCATTACTGGACAAGATGAGAGATCTTTCTTCATGCCTTCTCACATCGCCAGTGCTCCTCTTAGCATCAAACAGTCGACTCATATCTGCCACAGCTAAGTCAACCAGCATCATACTCGCCATTAGCAGGATTGCATCATTGGACACCGTTCGAAATGCAGCGCAGACACGAGTGGTGCATGACCAGTAGCCTACATTCATTTCTCTCACGTAGAAGGTCATCTTAGTATATATATATATATAAACCAGTACAGACGTTACAAATTTAGCAAGGTGCAGATAATTCTGGCTTGGGCAGAAACAAACTCTCCTAATAGCATCGTTCCAGATAAACCTGAGCTCATCGATGAACTTAGCCACCACTACAATCACCAAATCATCGGCAAAGGCTACAACCATTACATTGCTGGGCATTTCGACATTTAGGACGCCATATTTTGATTCCACCAGTACACGGGCTTCCCTGCATTTGTGCAAAATTAACGGGCCATGGAGGCATTGCACGAAGCAGTTAGTACCTGTGCTACATTCCCTACAAAATTATTCGCAGGCTCTACTGGTAGGGTTGCATCGTTCAAACGTTTGCTATTTCCAACCACCAAACACTGTAGTTCTGTGAGTACCAGTGCATCTATGTGTGCCTAAGTCAATTATGATAGCATAATAATCACTGTGCATATACGTCTCGCTGACTCGCAGAAGATTGCTTTCCATAAAATACAGGTCTTTTATGGACCCTAAGTAACCCTGCTGGAAATATTTCACGGTCTTGTTATTTGCTACTATCAGATCCAACGAAGACATCGCGTCTATCAAAATGAGGCCAGTTGCATTGGTCCTACTGCATCCCCATGTTGTCGACCATGCGTTGAAGTCTCCAGCGATTATAATGGGACTTTTTCCAGCATCCTATACCAAGCTATCAATGACTGCCTGAAATTCATGAATATCTAGAGTCACTATGTGTGTGCGTGTTTTCTTTTTTTTTTTTTTAATATCCAAGGCGGTGTAAATCTTCGAAAGCTCCTAGCAAGTTGACCTACTAGGATGCACAATGCTACTATCTAATGTTATGATAGACGAAGAATGATCGGAGGACAGTTCCAGCGCCTTTAAGTCATTACGATTTAAACTCCTGGAAACACCAAAAATCATTCAGGTCTGGAATCTTCTGTCAATCAGTTGGTCATTAAGTTGCATGCCCTGTGGAAATAACAGAATACTACCAAGAAGTTTCCTTCCACTATATATAAGAAGTCTAGATCCCCAGTAGTAATGTTTAGCATTATAATAACCTGCAGCTATAAATTTCGGGCCAAGCTTCGTAAAAAAGTCTTTAAACTGTTGTTCGGTTATACTGTGAGAGGGCGGGCAGTACACAGCTGAAAGAATCATATTGTGAGAATGTTCTTGCAGCTGGACTAAAGTGGACTGCAGATATTCTTCGCTAACCACCTCTTCTAAACAATGTTTTAATCTTCTTTTATCAAAATTGCTGTGCCATCAAGGGCGAAATTTCTTGAATGCTTAGCAGCGCTAAGAAGATAATCTGATATTCTGAAACAATTTTTATCTGTGAGTTTATGGTAAGACCGTTAACGTTTCAATGAACAATTTAGAGTTTCAAAATTATAGTTTGTTTCAGAGGGTTTGCGTAAACATGGATTGATTCCAAATCAAATCCTCAAAAACAGGTCTATCATACATGGCAATGTAGGTTCAACGCCTGGCTATGGTTTGGTGTTTTCAACAAATTTAATTTTTTTTTTATTTTTAAAATCAATAATATAAAATAATTATCCATTTTTTGCTTATTTATTTTTATATCAGATATGGCAGATTTTCATATAAAATGACCCAAAATAATGAAATAATTTTTAAAAATGTGTTTTGTTGTTTGTCAGATTTAAGAGTACCATCTTTATCAACAGCACATCGTTTTCTAAATATCGTTTGCTGTGTGTTCTCTATTGATAATACTGTTGCATTCAAACAGAAGGTTTTTTTTTTTTTTTTGTTGAATATCCAAGGAGGTGTAAATCTTCGAAATATCCTAGCAAATCGACCTGCTAGGATGTACGATTCACCGGAAAAACAGTCTCATTAGGTGCCTACGTACAAAAACCACCCCCTGGACTACACTGGTTCTCTTTTCAACTCTGGCGAGACCACCAATTGAGGTATTACTTCGCCATGGAGAGCAGGTTACTTCTGTTCAGTTCCTCATCTCTTCGGACCTGATGCATTATTGCCAAGATTATCCCGGACGCTGTGTTCCAGGAGTCTTCATCCTTTAGCATGTAGTTAATCACGCCATTTCGTGTGAGATTTCCACATACGTCAGCCATCATTAACTCTCTGAGGAGTACAAGCCGGGAACAATCCATGAGAACATGGCGAGCATTTTATCGCTGGTTTGTACAAAACAGGCAATGCGGATCATATACATGCTTGAACTTATGTAGATATTCCGGAAGCATCCATGTCCTGTGAGAAACATCGTGAGATGGAAGTTCAGAGAACCATGCTTCCTGGAAATCAACCTAATGATGCAAGGAATTAGCCCGAACGTCCGTCGCCTCTTTGTTGAGCTTTGCCAACGCTACTGCCAGGGGTCAGTTGGGGTGATTTCCTGGCCATGTGTAGCAGGCTCCACCCATCTCGCTGCATATAGTGCCTTAATGGCTTGCAGTTAGCAATGACATTAATTGCGTCATCTGAGACCGTTCCGAATGCACAACATATTCTGATCGAGTTAAGGCGATACCCAGGCGCATCTCCTTTAACGTGCGATCTGAACTTAGTTGCACCGGACCAGACTGGTGCAGCATACCGGATGATTGATTAGCTGACTACCGCCAGCAGCTCATGCACTGGTTGTCTGGGCCCTCCAACATTTGGCATCAGCATTGCCAGGGCTGTGCAGGACTTGGATGCTTTCTCATTTGAGAACTTTAGGTGGTTTCTAAAGTTGAGATGGCAATTCAAGAAAACCCCCAAATATTTAATGGAGGATGCAGAAGCTATACGCAAAAATATTAAAGGATTATATCTTCTTCCTGCTACTGATTTAAATCAACTCAGGTTTTTGGTCAGCTAGTTCCAGACCAGGCTATGCCAAAGCCAGTACTTGATGTTCAAAATATCAGAGTTGCATTTTTCTGCAGGCCTGGAAGCGTTTTTGCACCTGATACTACTGCTATAACAGCCGCACAGTCAATTATTTCCACTTCATCCGGTACAGGTACACTGAAGACATCATCGTTCATCACATTCCACAGGATCGGGCCAAGAACTGATCCCTGCGTTATGCCGGCAGTAGTGTTATACACACCTATAAAAGTGGGAAGTTTTATTGAATTACCGCATTGCATTAAGAAAAAGAAAGCCATCAATAATAACAGATATAAAATGATAATTATTGTTTTAAATGAGCAATAATGCCAGCAGTACAAACCCACAATTTCATTACTCTAACGAAGCGGGTAATTTAGTACCCGTGTTTGAAGATGGAGGACATACCTGAGTGAAATTAGTGTTATCATCGTATGCTGCCAACTATCACACGACGCTAATACAAATTTCAGACTGATTTATAGGTTAGTTTCGATTTGGCAGCCATCCGAGTTAGACATGTTTCGTGAGTTTCGCTAAGATGAAAAAGAGCGTTACTGAACGATACTGTAAAATGCGAGGAGATAAAAGCAAAGTTGGATGCTCTTTGAGGGAACACGTCGCCATTTATGACTACAGTTATATATTGGTTCAACGAATTTAAAGTGGGCGAACATCCGATTTTGAGGAGAAGCGACCAGGACGCCCGGCTGACGTGGTTACCGAAGAAAGCATTGAAAAAGCCCACGCCAATATTCTCGCTGATCGATGAAAGAAAGTGCGCGAAGTAGCAAAGGGCGTAGGTGTGTCGACCAGAATGGCAATTAATGTTTTACATGATAAGTTCGCGATGAAAACATTGTCACCCCGATGGGTGCCGTGATTGCTCACGCAGGAAAACAAGCGGATGCGGCCGTTAACTTCGAAGCAGTGTTTGGGGCAATTTAAGCGAGATCCGAAGGAGCTTTTGCGTCATGTCGTCACCGTTGATGAAACGTGGATTCATCATTACATACCAGAAACTAAGCAACAATCCAAAGAATGAATTTCTCCCGGTGAATCTACACCAAAGAAGAGGAAGACGGTCCCATCGGCTGGTAAGGTAATGGCGATGAAAAAGGAAGAACTATCACTGGACAAGACCACAGTGAGTTAGCGGACCACTTCGACTATAAAGTAAAGGTACATTTACCCATTGCTTTTTCATATTATATAATATGTACTCATGATTCAAGTCTTGACAAATTTGTACATAAAACAGGTGAACAACAATTACTTGAAAAGAATTGTTCCAATGATGATCAGTAGGGAAGAAGAAAGAGAATTCCTATTCTATTTCTTGTCCCATTTGTAAGGAACCATTAGAAAATGATAGAGTAATAGATCATCAACATCATTGTCATCTAAGTGGAAGATATAAAGGTGCTGCTCATAAATCTTGCAACTTATATTTTAAAATACCACATTTTGTTCCATTATTGTTTCACAACATTTCTCGTTATGATACACATTTATTTGTTAGAGAATTAGAAAAGATATAGAAAGAACAAGACATAAAAGTTGTACAACTAAAAAGAATATCAAGAACATGTTTTGAAAGTACGATTCTTAGACTAGTTTCATTTTTTTATTTGCACCAAGCTTAGACAAGTTAGCAAATAATTTATCTATCGCTAATTTATATACAGTCCTAAAATTTTTCACTAACGATAGTGATTTTAATCTGGTTCGTCGAAAGGGTGTTTTTCTATATTAATCCTTTAAAATTCTTTGATAATCTCACTAACCAAGAATGTACAATAGTTTAGATGATTATCAACTTGCTCAAAATGTTTGGACGGCAGTTGGGTGTAGAACCTTATATGAATACATGAAGTCATATTTGAACAGATGTACTTCTTTCATATGATGTTTTTCAAAACTTTCGTTCCATTTGTAAGAAAATTTATAAATTTGATCTGGCACGTTACAATACATCACCAGGTTTATCTTGAGATGATATTTTAAAGTCAATAAAAATCAAACTCAAACTGTTAACAGACATAAACAAGTTCATGATTGTACAATCAGGCATTCGAGTTGGTTTGGTACAATGTTGTAAACATTATGCAAAGCCAACAACAATTATATGGAAGATTATGATTCTAGTAAGGAATCAGAATTTTTAATAGGTTAATAGGCTATATATTAGAAATTGATCTTGAATATCCATGTGATGATGCACATAATGACTTGAGTTTTGCACCACAGACTAAGGTATAGGTGAATCATAGTGTAAAAAACTTATAGATGATCTTGTAAATAAGGAAAAATATATAACACACTATACGGTGTTTAGAAAATGGTCTACTGTTAAGAAAACTGCATAGAGTCTTACGTTTCAAACAATCACCGTGGTTTAAAAGTTATTTTGATTTGAATACTCATTACCGAACTCAAGCAAGAAAGGCATTTGAAAAATATTTTCAAAAAATATTAAATAATGCTGTGTATGGCAAGACATTGGAGAACGTTGATAAGAGAAAAAATTTTAAATTAGTTACATGGGAAATAAGGAATAGAAACAAATTGGGTACGCAAGCACTTATCGCAAAATCAAATTTTTATAGTTGCGCTGTTTCTGAAGACATGTATGCCATTCAAATGAAGCGTTTTCGTACATGTTATAATAAACCTTAATATATAGGTTTTTCAGTTTTAGAGCTATCTAAATGGAATATATATGACTTTCATTACGGATATTTGAAACAAAAATTTAGTGAAAATTTAAGTTTAAATTATATGAATACAGACTCGTTTATTTACTTATTTACAAACAGAGCTCGCAAATAACAGTCAATACTTTCAGGTTGTCTGTAAAAAACCGGTCTCGAACAGACACTTTGAATAACAGTTTAACAGAAACTCTATTAACATTGATTTCTAGTTTTTCTGTTAACTCGCAACCAAACTAATTTTGTTTAATATTTTTATGTCAGGTTATTCTCGGATCTTTTGATGCAAAAATAAATTCAAATGGTTTTTAGTATCCACACTGCAATGAACGGCTGTGTGTGCGCTCCCTTTTCACACTATCTCTATCTTGTGGATTCTATTGTATAAAGGCTCAAAATATGAAAAAAATACCGCATTTTTAATTTGCGCTCTCAATAATATTATCCAACAACAAATTGTGTGCATTATATATATTCATAAAAGAAAAAGAGATCTTTCTTTGTAAGTGAGAGTAACCTCAAGTACATGCAGATCTATATTTTTTTGCACCATATCTCTTTCTGTGTCAGCCTTTCTTTTAATAAGAAAAACTGCTCTCTCAACGCACATCACAACAACAACACTAAAAAACCAACACGATTTCACTCTGGTCTTTCAGAAACACTTATTTTTGAGTGCTCGCCAATGTGATTTTTTTTTAACGATTATTGTCTGATCGAAATATTCTTTGTTCAACTGGAAACCGAAGACCGAGTATTCAATCAAATCAAAAATAAGTGTTCAGCACTGAGAGAAACCGACCGATTTTTCAGTGAACATTGCGTATTGAAAATATGTGTTGACTGTTATTTGCAAACCTTCTTTTTACCAATCTTGTTAGTTTTGATGCTGCTGCTGCTGGTCGTTTTGATGTTGATGGATTCTCCATGAAGCGGGGGTGCAATTGCAAGGCAATGTTGTTGATTGACTTTAACATGGTGAAGTCCAGCACTATCCTTGTGTGTACACCCCAAGTAGCTCGATCCTCCATGTGGCGTTTCTGAAATATGACCATCTGACAACCGTCAGTTGGTTAGCTGATGCGAGAAGGCGATGTAGATTTTCTGGAAGCAGACGGGCCTTCCAGTCCATTTCTACTAAGCTCTTAATCCAAAAGCGAAACGTAACCGTGGAGCTAACTCATTTAAAAAGCTCGGTTGTAAGATAGATAGTTGGTCGCAATGTTTGACGATGGCAAGAGAAGCCTATGAGGGATATAATCAATAGCATTAGTCGACTGTATTTCTTGACAGTACAGGAGATATCCGATGGTGAAACTGCTCCAGTGAAAATGACAAGGGAGAACTTTGAGCAGACAACACCAGCCTTATATGGAGCAAGCGACCGTACGTCGCCACTGAAGTCGTAAGAACCATACCAAAAGCACCATCCTGACAATGTGGGGTTCACATCAGGTCCACTTATGTTGAATAAACCAATTAATTTATTAGAATGGCCTTGTCGTAAAAATGGGGGGGACTTGATCGGCGTGGGGAAAAGTAATTCACTTCACAAAGAGGCAAAGCCCACCCAAAGCGCCTCAGCTTGACCACTAGAAACGGTTGGGAAAGCAAAGAAAAAAAAGGGAATCTATGCTGATATCCCAAAAAGGATGAAAGCCGACCCGAATTGTGGTGGTCTTACGGAATCGGTGCATAAGATTCACAGAACGCCAAATAGTCATCTTTTACAAGAGCTACAGAGCAAACGTAAGGAAACAGAAGGGTTGAGGGTTATGGTTATGGTCATTGGCACCCTGGGGCAAGATGCGTCGGTCAGATCGGACATCGACGAAGTCACCACTAAAAACTAAATACGTGATGGTACTGGAACGGTTCAGAGAAGCTGATTTTCACAGTTTGGACGTCACCACTCGTATGCTAGTACCCAAACTATGACGATCTCTTTGCAGACAAAGGCGGCCAATATACTTCTCAAGGCTGGTAAGGTGAAGATTGGATGGGTCATCTGCTGTACGAAAGCAAGTGAGGCATTGAAGGAATGCTTTAAATGTCTAGAGTACGGCCATATTTTGCGGTGATGCACAAATAAGGATAGGTTGAGGTGCCGCATAAGGTGTGGCACTGAAAGACAAATTGCAAAAAAACTGCAGTAGTAGCGCGAGATACATGTGAAGAAAGATTTCACCATGGCAAATCATGTGGCGGGATGCAAAACGTGCCCGGTAAATAAAGAGGCATTGAAAACCAAAAAGGTATGAAGGTTATTCAAATGAACCTGAAAACCTGTCAAGCAGCGCAAGAGCTTCTGCTACGTAGGTTGCTGGTTAAATCCTGAGATATGGCAACACCAATGTTGATATGTCAAATCTGACATTGGTATCGTAAAGCTTGTCATTTTTAATGATAAATGTACTCAGAACGTTTTGTCATACGAGTGCTATTTGTATTGTTTAGAATGACTTGACAAATTCGTTTCGGCTAATAAGCGGAATTAAATTGTGAACATTCAACATTCAATCGTGGTCGTAGTTTTCTCCAGTACGAATTTCGTGAAGGTCGTCCAAAATCAGTTGTTGTGCCACAAAACATCGATGCAGCGCGTGAACTGGTAATGCAAGATCGTCCTGTGACATATCGTGAGAAAAAGGCATCCTTGCACATTAGTTCCTTTTCAATACATTCAATATTGCATGAACATTTGGCCGTCAAAAAGATTTGATAGTGTTGGATACCGCATAATTTGACAATCGCGCAAAAAAAGGCTCGTGTCGATTGATGCAAAGAAATGCTGAAAAAATTCAATCGTGGTGATGAATCATGGATCTACCTATCTGAGCCTGAAATTTAACAGCAGTCGACTGTATGGATCATTCAAGATGAGCCAAATCCAACAAAAGTTGTTTGCGCACGAAGCACTTCGAGTCAAATGATCGCCTGTTTTTTTAGAATAACCTGACATTTCGCCACCGTGCCATTAGAGAAACGCAGAACGGTTAATTCTGAATGGTACACCATCATTTGTTGCCAGAAATGCTCGAAGAAATAAAAAAAATCAACCGCAGCAGAGGAATCATTCTCCACCACAACAATGCGAGCTCTCACACATCGGCTCAAACAAGTGACTTTTTAAACGCTCAAAATTGATGGGTCATCTGCCCTACAGTGCAACCCAAAAATAAATTGCGAGGTCAACGTTTTTCGACGCCTGAAGAAGCGGTTGATGTGTTCAAAACACAAGTTTTGGAGATACTTCATTCCGAGTGGAAAAAGTGCTTCGAAAATTGCTTCAATCGCATGCAAAAGTGTATTGATCTTCAAGAAGAATATTTTGAAAAACAATAAAGTCATTTTCGATGATACATATTTGTTATTATTTGTCTGTCTCAAGATTTAAAAAGCAACCCTCGTAAAAACCATAATGGAAGAGAAGGCAGTCGTAGTTCTAGTAAGTGAGCCTTATAAGAAGCGGAATGAGTCAGTTTGGCTGGAAGATACCGAAGGCGTTGATTCAATATGTGCGTGTGGTTCATATGCACTCGAGGATGATGGTACCCGTGCCACTTATTTTGTTCACACGAAAATCGGGGGCATACACTTCTTCAGCTGTATACCACGCCCAAGCTTGACATCTTTAGACTTTCAACACTTTCCCCATGAAATAGTGACGGAAGCCCGAATTAGATCTCCAGCGATAATAGTAGGAGACTTCAATGCTTGGTCAACGAAGTGGGGAAGCAGATCTTCCAACGGAAGGAGCCAAACTGTGACATGCCTTGACATAATACTGCTTACCAGAGATTGCACGGTCACGTATAGGAAAGGGGGCAGAAAGTCAGTTATTGACAAACTTTGCACGTAGCAGCATGGAATCAAACGTGGAATGGATGGTTAGCGAGTGATATACGCATAGTAACCATCAGGCCATCCTGATTGACATAAAGTGAAGGAGTAGAGTGACCTATAACTGGGCCTAGGTAGAAGGAAGTTTTTTGACAAGGAACTGTTCTTAGAAGTATTCCGCACTCAAGAACTTGGTGTGGGCTCTTCCGAACAGTCGGCAGACAGACTGTCAAACCGTGGTGCCTAGAAGAATCCAGGTTAGACGTACACCAGCATCAAAAACCTGTCCTTCTAGCAAAAGCTAGTAAGCCACACAATGAGACATCATCGTGTAAACCGACCTGACAGTACTGCCACCAGGCTTCCATATATTGGTTGAATGTGAGATTGCAGCAGCGAGAAGTGATTCTGGCCCGCAGGTCGCATCAACGTTCCAGGCGCTCCTGCCGTTTCTTAGGGAGAAAAGAGCTATTCGAGACAGCAAAAGGAGATGCTTCCTCAAGTTGTGCAATGAAGCAGATCATGACCCGTGGGGTAAGGCCTTGCAGCTGGCCGTCAAAGGCATCAACGCTCATAAGTCGGTTCCATCTATGAGTTCCTCCGAAATGGCTCATTTCGTGGCTACCCTCTTACCGCAGCAGTCTCATATGACTACGGATTGTGGTGAGAAAACTTAGGTGATTAACAGCTTCCTTCCGGGGACCGCAGAAGAAGTCCTGGATATAGAAAAGTTGATCAAACGGGGCAAATCACCAGATTCCAAAAAGGGTCCTAAAGCTGATAGTTAGCCCTACAGCCATAGTTTTTCACAGACGTGTATAGCCTTTGCCTATCCGAGGTGACCTTCCCTACGTGTTGGAAAATCCAGAAACTGGTTCTTCTCTCCAAACCGGGGAAATCACTATGTGAACCGTCATCGTTTAGGCCAATTTGTCCATTGGACACGGCAGGCAAGGTTCTCGAAATTTGGATGAAAAGACTTGAGGCAGAAATCCAGCGGCTAGTTCGTCTTTAGGAGGAAACGTTCAACCATTGACGCCATATCTGAAGTGTCCAGGATTGCGCAGGAAACGCTAAGAGACAGTAGATGGGCAGGTGGAGAAAAGGAATGTTGCCTAGTGATTACACTGGATATTAACGCTTTCATCTCATGTAAATGGAATAGGATTATGGAGGTGCTCACCAACTTGGGAGTTGTAAACTACCTGGTAAAGATGATATGAAGGTACTTCTGCCAGCGCATTCTCCTTAACAACACCACTGCGGAAGAGGTCACATTCCACGTTACTGGAGGGGTGCCACAGGGCTCTGTCTTAGGGCCACTTCTCTGGAACATTACGAACGATAGCATCCTTAGACTCTGTTTCGCTGCCGGAGTTAATATGGTAGGGTTTGCGGATGACTATGTACTGTTATATATCGGCAAGCACATCAACGATTCGGTTGAGCGCTGTAACATGTGTATCAAAACCATCTCATCATGCCGAGGCAGTGTTGGTCTTAGTCTAGCAAAGCACAAACCAGAGGCGCTACTTATCAGCAGTTGCAAGGTTGTGGAAAGAGCAACGCCCAAAGTTGGCAACACAGCCATCGAGTCAAAAAGTTCGCTGATACATCTCTAGACTACGGACTGACCTTTAAGGAGCACGTTAGATACACCAGTGAGAACGTGGCGAGAGCATGTAGAGCTCTCTCGAGAATACTGCTGAACTCAAGGGGAAATAGACAAGGACGTAGGTTGCTCATGATGAATGCAACAGAATCCATTATGCTGGTCGGGGCGCCTGCCATATCGGAGGATGTAATTTTAGTGCTTGCGGGCTTAGTACTTATAGACCTGCTATGCTCTTGACCGCTGGACATTTAGCCTGATTCCAAGCTTTGCGGGATGGATTGGAAGGAAGCATGTGTTGTCGTGAATTCAATTTTAAAAAAGTGTCATTGAAAAACTGCCTCAAGCCGATTTACCAAAAAACTGATTTCCTGCCGCCCTCAAGCAGCATTTCCTTCATTTGCCTATCTCCCTCATTGCAGTGATCGGGTTTTGTTTTGATCATATTCTTCTATGTCTGATTTACTATTTTGCACATAAAATTGATTGAATTTTTAAATTTTTAGCTTAATATTGGCACTTGAAATCTTTCAATTTCGTGTCTTCATTCAAGTAAAGCGGAGTACATGTGGCTGATGATGCAAAGTAGTCACTTAGTTTGTATTGCATGTCCGCTAACCCAAGTAGTTCAGTACTTAGTCTTATCGGGATTTTCTGAGGCGGAAAGTGGCATTTGATAAGTAGAGCAAAAGATTCAAGAATTGTGACAACTTATACCGTATAATACTTCTCTAATGACTTGTGATATGTTGTCACCTCCACTGTCTTTCATCTCTGCTTCTCTAGCGCATTCGATGATGTGTTGCTCTGTAATTCTACGCTCCTGCTCAGCTTCCACGCTGCCGCTCTGTCGAGTGATCATCATTCTGCTGCCACGCTCTCAACTAATATATCGTTGTTGCTCTCTTGCTCTCTTTCTGTATTTTCGTGTTCTTTCTTTCCTCCTTTTCGATTCTTCAACAATATACTCTTTTTCCTTTTCTTTTGTTTTTTTTTTATGTATTTATTGATTTATTGTCTGCTCGTTTTGAAAACTTGGAAAATTACCTGGCTGTCAAGTCAGGGTTCCCTGCTCAGTTCGCCTAATAAAATCCTTTTTTACATGACAATGATTAAACCAATATGGACATACGCTCCATTTGTGGGGTACAGAAGCTAACTCAAACATAGAATTTCTTCAACGTTTTCAATCGAAGTTTCTGAGGAGAGAGACCTTTGGCTGCCACTGGTTAATGATTAAATTCGTAGGTACAGTGAGTTACACGCGGTCAGGCTGGAGAATTACCATTACTCGCTTGGTTTAGGTCTGCTCGCCATTAGCTTTCAAATCAGAAAGCTACGAAGAGAGCACCCGCTCGACATCCACTTTCGTTTCCGTTTATCTATTTGATTTAATTATTCAACGCTATCAATCGAAGCTTTTGAGGAGAATAGCGAATGCTCCGTCCTACGTTCGAAATTAGGTGCTGCACAGGGACCGTCGGGTGAAAATGGTCAAAGAAGAAATACGACGGCATAGTGAGCTGCATACGATTAGACTGGAAAACCACCCCAACTCGTTGGCTTTGCGCCTGCTCGACAACAGCCTTCAAACCAGAAGGCTACGAAGAGAGCACCCGCTCGACCTTCCCTTTCGTTTCAAGCTCAATTAAAATCAGACTATCAACCATGCTCATATTTTTGATCACGTCATGTAGTTTTACTTGCGTTAGTTTTCTTATATTTAAGTAGATTTATTGATTGGCCACATGTGGGCAGATAGTAAATTAAAAATAATAAAAAAAGAAAAAAAAAAAAAAAAATCTTTTTGATTTATGTCCTTAATAAATTTGTTTTTTAATTTTAATTACTTTTTGTGTTTTGGTATTTAGATTTAGTTTATGTCATTAAATTAGATTTATTTTATTTGTTTTCTTTCATACATCTTTCTTTTAGTTTAAGTATTTTTACTTTTGTCATAGAATTACCTTTTCAATTTTTTTTGTTCTTTTGTTTGTTTGATTATTAATTGCTTTCATAGAATTAATTTTTTGATTTTGTAGCTATCTATTTGACTTCCTTTTCTTTTTAGTTTTCTTTGATTCCTGGATTTTGTAGGTTATTATATATTAGATTATATTGGGAGCGCAAATTAAAAATGTGGGATTTTTTCATATTTTGAGCCTTTATTGAGAAAAAATGGTTATAAGTATGTTCAATTGTCAAAGTACTGTCCGTCGCTAGCTTCTACTTTTTCCCATCTTTCTGATAGCATACGAATTCTGTTGCGAAAAAACTCGGCCGATTTGGCCTCGATCCAATCATCGACCCATTTTTTGGCTTCCTCATAAGAACGGAAGTGCTGGTTAGCCAGGCCATGCGTCATCGATCTGAAGATGTGGTAATCAGATGACATGAGTCTTCATAGAGTAATTCTTCCAATTCGGCATCTTCAAACTTCGGTTGACCGGGCCGCTCCTTGTCTTCCACGCCAAAATCACTACTTCTAAAGCGTACAAACCATCTCTCGCACTGTGAAATCGACAGATATGCTTCGAAGAGTAATCTATGAGCGAGAACTTCCAGCAAATGTTGTTTTGGTGGTACGAAATTAGACATATTGAGAGCGAAAAAAAAAATATGTTGTTTACACTTCAAGCAAATGTTACATACTGGAAATTGAAGCTGCCAAATGTATTTTTCGAATGGAGTATACGACAACCATGCCAGATGCTTATAACCATCTCTTGTAAGTCCCGCATTATTAATTTCCAATACATATGTATATAATTATGTACATACCACAAAAAGTTGCATACATTTTTTCTCAGGCACATATAAAAAATTTAACTCCATCGAAACAAAACCAAAGTATTACTTCTTTTACTTTCTTGCTTGCTACATACGGTTCAGTTTTATGCATTTAGAAAATGCGTAGAACGCTTTGACAAAGAGAGAGGGAGCGAGAGAGACAGAGAGATTATTGAGGGAAAGAGCATGTTGATAGGTGTTATGCGTTCGTACATAACTATGTACATATGCACTTTTCGAAACAGTATGTCTATTACTAGTAAGCATGTGCAATATGTACTTCAAAATGATACACATTTCTTCTCATGTATTTTTTTTTAGTACTACCAACATTAGTTACATAAATATGTGGTATATTTTAAGAGTACGTAGAGAGGTACGAAATATCATTATTATCATTGCATACCTCTATATCGTGTCTATATGCATTTGAATGCAGTTCACCTTCTTTATTTATTTTGTATATCGTTCCCTTTTACTCTTGGTGTCGGTTGCAAAAGATAGGCCACGTTTGAGTTCAGAGCTAGGTTTGTGCATTAGAGTTTTAATTTTATGCACTCTCTTAGCAGAGTGAACAACAACATAACAACCTGTTTATTAACTGGTGCCCAAGCAGGGACCGCATGTGAAAGTTTAGTGCATAAATTATATTGATCATTAACTCAAAATTGAAGCACATGGTGTTGGAAAATTAAAATAAGGTGAACTTAAAAACATGAAGCACATGATTGTATTGCGGTTGCCGAGGAATTCCGTGAATCAACTGATACTGCAAGATCGTCATGTGACATATCGTGAGATAGAGGCATCCTTGCTCATTAGTTTCACTTCAAAACATTCGATTTTTCTTGAAAACTTACTTGCAAAAAAAGTTGCAGTCCTAGGATAGCCCTTAATTTATCAATAGCTCAAAAAAAGCCTCGAGTCTATTTGTGTTGCTTCAAAAGACTTGTATACGTATATATCGTAACAGGTGACGAAACATGGATATGTGTATGAACTGGAAAAAAAACAGCAATCGACCGTGTGGGTTTTCGACTATTTTTTTGCCGGAATACTTCAGAGAAATTTGCAAAACCAACCGCCAAAGACGAATCATTCTCCATCATGATAACACATCTCGTCAAACAAGTTAATTTTTGAGCAGTCAAAACATCGAATTGATGACTCATCCTCCGTACAATCCTGATTTGACACCCAATGACTTCTTTTTGTTCTCAAAAATCAAATCTAAACTGAGTGGTCAACAATTTACGAGCGCCGAAGAAGCAGTTGATGGGTTCAAAAATCATGTTTTGAAAGTGTCTCAAGAGGAATGGAAAAAGTGCTATGACAAATGGTTTGAACGAATGCAAAAGCGCATTGATCATTATAGTGAATATTTTGAAAAATAATAAAGCCATTTTCATTTAAAAATGTTTGTTATTATTTGCTATTCCCGATATATAAATTCTACTCCTCGTACTTGAGGTATATCCTGACAATCTTTACTTTGTTAATCAAATTATTGTAAGTTACTTCTATCGCTGTTATATTAACCAACAAACAGTGGTTTTCAAAAGACATTGCGATATGAATAGTCCCTTCTTTAAAAAGTAAGAGTCCTTGGTTCGTTATAATCGGTGAGATTTCTATAATCTGGGCATTGGTTGTCATTATCGTAAACATGGTCAGCATCATTAGTATAGTTGTCAAGTTCTATTTTCCTATAGAATGTATTTACTCTTATTAGTTTTCTTCCTTTTTTTAAATGTAGACCTATCATGGATGACTATTCCCTCTATTTTCTTCCTTAATGTTTGTCATCAACTTGTCTTATATTGTGTGTTTTTCTGAAAGGGTTTTGTAATTTTAGTTTATTTATGGGGGCTTCCCTGTATCTTGTATCTACCTCGTGTTCCTGACGTTTTTCATTTACTTTATTTATATTCTTTCCGTTATGTGCCTGCATATTCAAACGTGGAGGCCCACCATTAATATATATATATTAATATATCTTCAGGTGTACATTACATTGTACTATGTATCATTTTATGAATGTAAATGTACAATATTTTTTCTGAAGCCATTGCCTTGTTTACAACATCGCCGCTTGTATGCGAAATTTTTTGTTAAGTATTTTACTTGTAGTAACTATTATTATTAATTCCATATTCTCCTTCTTTAACCAATCTTTAAAAGTCAGACTCATAAAAGCTGAGTCTTTATCTGCTTTAATGGTTTGTGGTTTTCCCATATCATGAAATATCTTGATTAGGGCTCTATTAGCTTCTAACCAATCTCTGCTTTGAACTTCTCTATTTGAAGCAAACTTTGATAAAAATATTTTATTCCGTGTCAAATTAAAATATATTATGTACCTTTCTCTAACTGCTAAAGGTTCTGGGGTGGTTTCTAATCTACACTTCTGTGTTCAACTTTATTTCGATTACAAATTTTACACTCATTTACTATATTCTGAATAATTTTTTTTTAGTCTGGATAATAGTATTCCAATTTAAATGTTTTTGTGATCTTCCCAATTCTAGAATATAGTGTATTCTCATGTATATTTAATACCTTTTCCTTAATTTCCTAATACGTTTGTATGCTTTTAATATAAATGATGTTCTCATTATTTTTGACTGGGTGTTTCTATTCATAATTTGCATATAGCGTTTTTGAATATTAAAAAAGTCTTCGTCACTTTCAATATACATTACACACATTTTTAAACAACAATGCCTTATTATGTATTCTTTTGCCTCAATAAATCCTCTGTTTGTTTGAAATTTATGGAAATATTCTCTATTACTTTTAACAAATTTTATTTGTCTATTGAAATAGTTTAATGGCCTTTTTGGTATTTCGATACATTTTTGATTATCTTCGTTAGCACTATGTCTAGTAGCTTTTGTTGTATCTGTGTCATTTGCTTGTTCATCAGTACTGACTGCTAAATTTTCATCGATTTTCACACGTGATAACGCGTCTGTTATTATACTTTTCCAAAAAGTATATCAAAAAAGTTAGTTATAATTACTATTTGTACTGAAGAAATAAAATAAGATTAATACTTTTCATCACAATAAAGAAGTACATAAATGAAGTACATATTTCAGAGTAGATACTTAAAACGTACCTTTTTTGTAATCATTGCACATCTCTAATACGATGTAACTGTTGTACGCAAAATTGTCATAGTGTGTGCGTGTCATGTCCAAAGCGTTTGGATATGTCGTACAAAACGGGTTCTCTTAATTCTCTCTTTGAATCTCTCTCTCTCTCTCTCTTTATATCTCATTTACGCCTCCACAAGGTAAGTACGGGCCAAGGTTTTACATATGTGGACAAAAGTTAGGTCTATTTAATTATGCAAGAACTTCAAACACTAAAGCACTAAACTAAAGACGTTGGTAAAATATTATTAAGAGGTTGAAAAAATATTGACATTGTCAACAAATAAAACAATCGTGACATGTGATGGCATCATAGCTGCATATTTAAATGAGAAATATAGGATGTTCGCATTATGAGTTTTTACCTCGGGAATCAAGAAGTCATTTAGCGACGTTCTTTTCGCTGTGAGACCGTGTGATCTTCTTTCCACCTTTGCTTTGACCCATGATGTTGAATCGTGTTCGCAACCAATTATGCTGCGATTATGGAAGAAAGGCGATATATGAATGAGGAACAAATAAGGAATAAAAGGATATATACCACTGGTAATCAGAAAATGAAAAATCCTTTTCCAATAAACAAAAAGAATATTTTAAAGGGGTTATAAGCAAGATGATGTGGAACCGATGGATGTGAATCAGTCTTGGCATGTTGGGCAATCCACACACTACTAATAAACACGAAGTGGCTCAGCACATCAACAAGGTGGTCCAGGTAATTATTATTCAAACCGGAGTTGGGGACAGACTGTAAAAAGACCAAATATTGGTACCGAAAGTTTTACGGGACAAAAACACCAATGTGTAAATTTCACAAAAGTAGAAAATATAGAAGTCCCCCAATTAATAACGGATAGATTTCAAGACGAAGCTCTATCTTACAATACTAATATTATTGCGACTATTCGAACTACAAATGAAGACCCTATTTAGTCGAAATTGTACCTATG
This sequence comes from Amiota albilabris, assembly GCA_037040105.1. NCBI lineage: Eukaryota > Metazoa > Arthropoda > Insecta > Diptera > Drosophilidae > Amiota > Amiota albilabris. Next base: position 8,184 of record JBANCV010000486.1, on the reverse strand, counting down.
GGCGAGACCGATTTTATAAACTGTGAAATGTGAAATTTTGGGATGGACAGCTCTCATTCAAAGAAGATCCATGTGCAATGGAAATATACTGGAAATGGCAAAGAATCGGTTTCTTATGCTTGAACGAAATCTGGATCGCGACCATCAATTGAAAGCTGCATAAACTGACATCATAAATGAAAACCTCACACTTGGTCATAGGTTAATTTTAACCGAAATGGATGTAAAGCAAGCCACATTTCTACATACCGCATCATTGTGTTTTTGAGACCACAGAGTCTTACAAAGAAGCTTCGAGTAGTTTACGATGTTTAAGTAAGTCATTAAATGATATTCTCATGGTTGGCACAACAATACAACAAACATTGATAACAGCTATTCTGTCTTTCCGACTATACCGGTTTGCTTTGACGGGTGACATCACGAAGATGTGCCTGCAATTCCTTGTAGACGAGCGAGACAGAATCTTTCAACTTATGCAAATGCTGAAAACAATATAAAGACAGACCAGCTTAACACCGTCACATACGGATTATCGTCAGCTCCATCTCTAGCAATTCGCAGTGTGCAACCATAGCAGATGTGTGGGAGCAGACTTATCCCATAGGAGATAATGTCTTACGATAAGATCTGCATGTCGACGATCTACTGACTAGTGCAGATTATGTTGAAGAGTTGAAGAACAAAATGGATCAAATTACTTTTTTACAATATCAATGAAACCATCAACAGAAGAGGTGCTCATTACACCAGATGAACATACAGTCACGAAAACATGGCATGGCATGGCATGGCAACCGAATCATGATAGTTTCATCTGTGGTCCCGATTTAAATTTTTAAGTTCACCAACCAGACGCACAACGTCTACGACCATCTCGCAATTTTTCGATCCATTAGGACTTATAAGTCCCATAATTATTCGATGTTAAATGTTTATCAAAGATCTAATGTTCAAGAAACTCAGTTGGGATGAAGCAAGTTACTCAGCACATGGCAAGAGCTCGACGCGGACTTGTGAAATACAGCACAATTAAGAATTCCACTCTTCGTGAACACTTCAGCTGAGAATAATTGCGGGATTCATGGATTCGCTGACGCTTCAGAAAGAGGATATGGGGGTTGCATATATGTTCTAGAAATTACAAACAATAGAATAAAGGTTAATCTGTTAATAGCCAAGTCAAAAGTAGCTCCAATAAGAACACAATCTTTACCTCTGTTAGAACTTTGTGCAGCTTTGTTATTATGTCTAGGAAGGAACCACGTTCTTAAGCCCAGTTGGGACCCGCTCATACATGTGTGATGAGAGTGGGTGGCAGGCTTGCAAACACAGATTTACAATACGATGTTAAATTTCTAGCGCTTTTACCGCTAGATCATCAATTAACCCAATTATACGTTGATTGATTGCATCGAACGAATCTTCATGCAGGACACAAAGTCCCAGTTTCATTACTGCGTGAAATGTTTTGCGTTATGAACGCTTGAGAGATAGTGAGAAAGGTTGTGCGTATTTGTATACATTGCTTTGGATACTAGAAAGCCAAATAATAGGGCAGCTGCCAGGAGGTCGTTTTTTAAAACAGCGCCCTTTTATGGTGACAGGCATTGATTTTTGCGGTCACATTCTGACTTCACACAAACTATGAGGGAAGGGTCCATAAAAAACTTATGCGTCCGTTTTTGTATGCTTTGCCTCGAAGGCTATCCACATAGAACTAGTAACTGAATAATCTACTAATGCATTTCTCTTATGTCTTCGTAGGTTTGTGTCACGACGAGTATTGCCACAAACTGTGTACTCCGACAACGCGACTTTGTCGGAGCAGCAGCCAAGCTAGCCGACTGGCAGCGATTGTTACATCCGGATGAGCTTGACATGATCAGCGCATACAGTACCTATAAAGGGTTTGAATTCAAGTTCATCCCCCAAGATTAACACATTTTGGAGGTCTGTGGAAAGAAGAAGAAGGAAGAATCTGCTGGTAAAGAACATCACTAAAACGTATTTAACTTATTAAGAACTTTCAATAGTGCTGATTGAGGTGGAAACGATACATAACTCAAGGCCGATCGCACCTCAATCAGACGATCCAACTGACGGAAAAGCATTGCCGTCGGTGGCAGGGCATTTGTTGTCTGAAACAGAACTTCTGGCAACGCGATTGCATTCACCACTTAGAACAGCGTACTAAGGGGTGGAAAGAGCAACAGAATATGTAAGTTTGTCAATTAGTCATAGTCCACGATGATACGCCACCCTAAACGTGGGTTTTACCATGAATCGAAGCAACTATACCAAGACAAGATGGCAAGGTCCGGCGGCCAATCCACACGATCACTGTACTCCCGAATTTGTATTAAAAAGCGAATGCTTTCAACAGAGAGAGGATGTTTGGGGAGAAAAACAATGTGGCAACGTTGTAGATGTAAATCAGATGTAGGAAAGTAGGTTTCGTACAAGTGAGAGAACAAAGCTTGTCTGACTTGCGTGCGAAAGCTTAGATAGATAACACATAACAAGAGAAATAACAACCGCTTTAATACAATACAAAACCACATATCAATAGTGTATTAAACCAAGCAAAAACAAACAGAAGGTTTATATATATAAGAAACAAAAGAAAATGAGAGAATAAAATCATATGTGCTGTAATAAAACTAATTTTTGAATATAACAAGTGATGAATGTTGCGTTTTAGGCACTAAAAGATATATATATTTCATAAAAGGACACAGCTGATTGAAGTCAGCAAAAAATAACATAATAATAATAAAAACAACAAGCAGCTAGTTTAATAACAACAACGTTGACTAACAGAAGAAGAGTTTACTTCTACAGCGCTAGCACTATAAAGCTATTGTCCAGTTATGATTGATATGATTCACCTGGCGGAGGAGAACAGCAACAAAACCCTGAGAATATCAAAGAGAACCCAAATAATAATCTATTAATCTTCACAAGCAAGACAATACATCAAGACATCACAATTAACCAACAAGTTAAGAAGTTGGAAACTATGAAAAAAATGTGTATTGAATTAAAAAATGTGGTAGCTCTACCGTTGCAGAAAATAAAAGTCTCAAAGCAACTCCCAATCAAAGCAGTAAAAATGTAGTTTATGAAACCGATGAGGAAAAACTTGCCCGTGAAACAGATCTTGAAGAAAACAAAGACAAATCTTTCCCCTGAACTGTTAGACCCTACTAACTCAAAGGCTAAAATTAATTAACTGAGCGTTCAACATTAAAAGAAAGAAACCTCCACGGCCACCTCCAATAATGCTATCGAGGGAATATGGACATCAAAACAAGGTATAGGCTAGCGGAAAATGAAATGAAAAAAGAGTCCTCCATCAAAATCTTAAATAATAATGTTTATAAAATCAATACATCAGAATCTGACAATAATAGAAACAACAAAAACTTTAATCAGTATGATTCTTCCTTGGTTCACTTATAACAATAAACAATTCTGACCGATTAAAGTAATGGCGAAAAAATTACATCAGTCCAATAATTCAGAAAAAATATTATCAGATCTTCAAAAACAAAGCTTAAAAGCCACTAACGCAATTAACAAATTTAAATAGAAAACTAAAGGACCTTTAAATTTGTTTACTTTGAATAAAAAAAATTTATGAAGTAAAATCTATATTACACTCTGTAGTTACTACGAGCGTTGCTTTTTAAGTCTTGAGACAGACAAATAATAACAAATATGTATCATTGAAAATGACTTTATTGTTTTTCAAAATATTCTCTTCGAAGATCAATACACTTTTGCTTGCGATTGAACCAATTTTCGACGCACCTTTCCACTCGGAATGAGGTAAGTCTTGAGATATGACAACACCAATGCTGATATGTCAAATCTGACATTGGTATCGTAAAGCTTGTCGTTTTTAATGATAAATGTACCCAGAACGTTCTGTCATACGAGTGCTATTTGTATTGTTTGCAGTGACTTGAAAAATTCGTTTTGGCTAAAACATGGAAAAACATCGAGTTGATGTGTCATCCGCCATATAGTCCAGATTTGGCACCTTTAAATTTCCTTTTTTTCCCACACACCAAAAATAAATTGCGAGGTTAACGTTTTTCGAGGCCTGAAGAAGCGGTTGATGCGTGCAAAACACATGTTTTGGAGATACTTCATTCCGAGTGGAAAAAGTGCTTTGAAAGTTGGTTCAATCGCATACAAAAGTGTATTGATCTTCACGGAGAATATTTTGAAAAACAATAAAGTCATTTTCGATGAAACATGTTGTTATTTGTCTGTCACAAAAACCTTTCCATAATGGACGGTTATTTCAATGGTAAGCATACCTATTGGGGGTCAAGACTCATCACTAAAAAATTTATAGAATTATATAAAGCGATCACTGAATGCAGCACAAAAGACACTCGACCTCATTTCGCCAGGAAGATAACTACCAACTATCTGTGCATAAAAATCGGATTAAATATGAATTCTGACCAAACTTCTATCATCTTAACAGTACATGAAAGTATACACACTAAAGAACCACCATTTACACTAAATATACTACTTGGGAATAATTTTAAAAAATTTTGTCGGACGATAAACATTACGTAAAAATAAATAGTAATACCGTTTTAGATGACGAAGTTCTGTACTTAGCAAATAACATACAATATGCAGAGCGTGTCAGTATACCAGTAACAAGAACCATCACAAAAGGACACAAGTACTCAAGAGAAATAAAACAAATGGTTACAGGAAAACGCCGACTACTTCGACGGTGGCAATTTTGCAATACGAAAGCAAAAAATAACACAACGTATTTGTCCCTTTTGAAAAGGTGCAGTTTTTTCTATAATGCACAAAATAGTTCCTTACTGTTGGATCCCGTTTGGATCAAAAGTCCCAATATGTCGTCTATACAGATAAAAAGGTTTTTATTAATGGTGTACATTTTATTGTTTATTTTTCACAGCTAATCAGTTGCCAACGATGAGGGTTATCAAAAAATTATCGAGCGGAGCTTTACAGCACTACAATGCGATCGTACATCAATTTTATCACAAAAAATGTAGCCTGAAATGTCACCTTTCAAGCATATGTTCATTTCACACGATCAGATTAGTGTTGCCAAATATGTGGCGGCAACTAATGCGCCCTCTGTCGACAACATGTGTGCCAAGTGAACACTAAAGAATGTAAAACAATAACTTACACTAAAGAATGTAAAACGATAACTAACACTACAGAATGTAAAACAAGAACTAACAAAAGGAGAATGTAAAAAGAAGGATACAAAACAGACGCGTACTTACAATCATTCAAGAAAATAAAGATTAATATAGGAAAAACCTATAAATATATGGAAACCAACACCATCAAGTGACCAAAACCCTCAGAGACTTTTTATTATTATTTTTTTATTTAACAAATTAAACTTAGACTTAATATCAGGTTAACGAGCACTAGCTACTGGGCCCTTCGACCTTTTATATGGCCCAATAAATCCTCCTCCTTATTTACGACTGTGTTCTTTATGGGACCATCTATTAGTACATAATTGAATCCAGTGTTAGAGGGCTGTTTCAGCGTACTCAAACTTCTGACTCGGATGGCTGCCAAATCAAAACTAACCAATCAATCAGTCTAAAATTTGTATTATCGTCGTCTGATACAAGCCAGCACATGATAAAAATACTAACTTCACTCAGGAACGCCCTCTAACTTCAAACACGGGTACTTAATGAACCGCCCTGTTATCATCGTATGCTGCCATCTATCAGACGATGCTAATACAAACAGACTGATTGATAGGTTAGTTTCGATTTGGCAGCCATCCGAGTTAGACATGTTTCGTGATTTTCGCTAAGATGAAAAAGAGCATTACTGAAAGATACTGTAATTCGCTTTTGGTTTTTGGATGGGAAAAAATGCGAGGAGATAAAAGCAAAGTTGGATGCTCTGTGTGGGAACACGTCGCCATCAATGACCACAGTTAGATATTGGTTCAACGAATTTAAAGTGGGCGAACATCCGATTTTGAGGAGAAGCGACCAGGACGCCCGGCTGACGTGGTTACCGAAGAAAGCATTGAAAAAGCCCACGCCAAGATTCTCGCTGATCGATGAAAGAAAGTGCGCGAAGTAGCAAAGGGCGTAGGTGTGTCAACCAGAACGGCAATTAATGTTTTACATGATAAGTTCGCGATGAAAACATTGTCACCCCGATGGGTGCCGTGATTGCTCACGCAGGAAAACAAGCGGATGCGGCCGTTAACTTCGAAGCAGTGTTTGGGGCAATTTAAGCAAGATCCGAAGGAGCTTTTGCGTCGTGTTGTCACCGTACAGTGAGTTATTGGACTGCTTCGACTATAAATCAGCACATTTATCTGGAGTTGTCTCCCCCGTATTCACCGTATCTGGCACCCTGCGACTTTTTCTTGTTCCGTAACATAAAGAAATCGTCGAGAAAGAGGCGTATTTTGGAGAGTTCGACAAATCCTATTTATTCGAGGGGTTACAAAAATGGCAGGAACGTTGCGAGAAGTGTATCTTTCTAGAAGGGGACTAAAAAATGTTTTTGAAAAATATGGCGTCTTCATTTCTAACATGGGTACTGAATGAACCGCCCTCGTATGTAGGTTATATACTTTATTTAAACAATTATTTAATGTTATTTTTTTACATTTATGTATTTAGCGATACATATCATTTGTTAATAGTTTTATTTATTATATGAACGCCAGCCTTGCACAAAAGTCAACAACATAACACCATACACGTCTATGATCTCTTGACTACGATTCCTTTATTCTTTCGCTTTGAACTAAGCTCAACAACCATGAGCACACCAATGCACTTCAGTAATGATGACTGCTGCGTGTTCCCCTCAGCTCTCTCTCATTGACTTTTTTTGCGTCCCACATTCGGCCCTCCTGACTGACAATTCGTCTCGAATCCGTCACCCCAAGGGTTCATAAATTCAGTTATGGTCGATGTTTTACAGGGGCACTCATTATTACCCATCTTCTCCACATCGTACCATCCATCTCTCTTAACTACAACTACCTTGCGTGGTCCTTGGTACTTGTCTTTGAATTTTAATCTCACGCCATATTGTGTACGTCTGATAGCCACCAAATCACTAATTCTGTACTATAGAGGCTCCTTTCTCTTTGCATCAAAGATCGTTTGTTTTCCTTCTGCTGATATTTGATGCTTTCCTGAGCTTCACATCTGACCCTCCCTCTGTAACAACTTTTCTATTAACTCCTCCTCTATAAGCCCCCGGAAGTCAGCATTCTCCGATACACGTATGTCTCATCTTGTTAATATTTTCAATGGTGCAACCTTTGTGCTTCTCAGTGGAGTATTATTGATTATTTACTGCACCTTTCTCACATACCTATATCAAAACGTTGGATTATCCTGAGGCAGCTTCGATAACATCTTAAACAAGATTTGGCCGTTAATATAAAAGTCATCATTCCCTTCTTTTGCCACAATCATTCTTACAACCTTTGTCCATTCATCCGACAATTGTGCTTCTTTTAAACGATGTACTACGGTGTCTGTTAGCATATAACAAACAACCCGACTTAACTCATCTACCTCATTTTTGACCCAATGCGATGCTCAAACTTATATTCAAAGTCCTGCAGATACATTACCCACCATTCTAACCTTAAATGAATATCTTTCTTTTTCATGCTCATTGTGAAAGCATTACAGTCAGTTACGATAGTAAAATTTATTCCCAATAAAAGTGTCACTTCTTGAGTACACCAATGATCGGTAATACCTCAAGCTCATAGGAGTGATACTTCTCCTCACAGAGCTTAGTCTTACAGCTCATACACTGAACTGGGTGACACAAACCACACTCAGAATCTTTCTGCAGCAGCACTGTCCCAAATCCATACTTTGATGCGTCCGTGTGTATCTCAGTCTGTAAGTTGGTATTATGAATTCGTAAAACTAACTGACTCGTTGGTTGGGCACGCCGAGATGTAGATAAAGCCAAAGTATTCGCTGAGCATTTGAGAACTGTATTCCAACCCAATGCGCCTACGAACAATTTTGTCCTTCCCTATCAGCTAAGCGTACCATACCCAAGTACAAATCCTCTAAAAACCAGTACTTGGGAAATTAAAAGAATTATTCAAACTCAGCTGAATCCAAAAAAATCTGCAGGTCA